>MU780946.1:59723-72275 GCA_026770625.1 Nicotiana glauca
CTTCTTCTTCTTCTTCTTCTTCTTCTTCTTCTTCTTCTTCTTCTTCTCCTCCTTCTCCTCCTTCTTCTTCTTCTCCTCCTCCTCCTTCTTCTTCTTCTTCTTTTTCTCATTCTCCTCCTCCTTCTCCTTCTCCTTATCCTTCTCCTTCTTTTGCTTCTTCTTCTTCTTCTTCTTCTTTTCTTGCTTCTTCTCCTCTTTCTTCTCCTTCTAATTCTCCTGCTTGTCTTCCTCCTCCTCCTTCTCCTCCTTCTCCTTCTCCTTCTCCTTCTTCTCCTTTTCCTCAGTCGAGGTTGTGATTGCTATTTGGTTTCCTGTTTACCTTTGATGCTCAACCTTTCTGAGGTTGGTAATGGTTATACTGGTATTACTTCGTCAACTGCAAATATTTCCTTCGTAGCATGGGTTTTCCCGTACACTGTTTTCACGCCGTCCGACGTCGGGAATTTCATTATTTGGTGAAGAGTCGAAGGAACCGCCCTCATGCTATGGATCAAAGGTCTCCCGAGAAGGGCATTGTACCTCATGTCTCCCTCGATCACGTGAAACTTGGTATCTTGAATGGTTCCAACCAAGTTCACCGGTAGAGTAATCTCTCACCTTTAGTTGTTTCACTGGCCATGTTGAAGCCATTAAAGATCCGAGCTGCGGGCACAATTTGATCTTGTAAACTGAGTTGCTCCACAACACTCGATCGGATAATGTTCGCCGAACTACCTGGACCCACTAAAACATGCTTAACTTGAACTTTATTTAATAAGACATAAATTACCAAAATATTGTTGTGTGGTTGAGAAATGCCTTATACTTCCTCATCGTTGAATGATACGGAACCCTCAGGCACGTAATCCCGGGTCTGCTTCTCCCTAGTAACTAACACCTTAATGCATTTGAATATGGGCCCTTGTGGAATATCAACCCCGTCGACGATCATATGAATGATATGTTGCGTTCCTCCTGTTCATATTTCCTATTGGCGTCTGTATCTCTGAAATGGTTGCACTTTGTGAGTTTGACATGTTTTAACCTAAGAACAAAAATTCTTGACAAGAACAAGTGTGAAAATAACGTGTGTTATTAGAATCAGCACTGAAACAATCACTATTATCGTTAGCCACACGGTGGACGCCAAACTGTTTACACTAAAATTCGAGTAATAATTAAATTTATATTGTAGTTTTAAGGATATGTGATTTAATCCAATATCAATTGATAAACAAGGAATTAAATATACAAATTGAAGAATAAAATAAGTCAAACCAGCGCGCAAACCAAATCTCGACCTCGAGATGGAATTGTAGGAATAGCAAGTTACAAAGCAACTCTGATGAACGGTGAATAAAATAGCTAGAGAATAAAGTGTATGTATTATCTCATTAGTCAAAACATGTCTTACAAATGAATGTGCTCCTCTTTATATAATAGGGGATTCCTAAATGAGGTACGCTTCTATTACAGTAAGAAATCATAATTGATAGCTATCTAACTGCCAAGGGTCAATCCATTCCGCAATTTACGTCGTGATCTTCGGGCCGTTGCGGTTATCTAGATCTTTCTGTTACTGAATCATAATAGTATTATCTTGAAGTATATCTTCTTCCGACCTTGGTAAATTATTTCAACCTCGACCTCGGCATTGGAAAGGAAACTCGACTCCAAGCTCGACATTTTGGCCTCTAGACGTGGTATCATCTTTTCCATTGAAAAACAAAATTGGGTAGCCCGATTTCCACAGTACACAATAACTTATAATGATTATTTGCCTGTGGTTATTGCAGCTTTAATGAAAATGCAAGGACCTTTCTGTTTTCTGGTTGATTTGTGTTAAGTAGCTATCTTTGCTTAGTTTTGAGCTTGTTTTCGCTTGTGTTTGTTTATTTCGTTATAATCCTTGACGTAGCGAGGGATTTCATATAACAAAAGACTATTAAGGATCAAGGATTTGGAAACATGGATGTTTTTGTTTTCTTTCATTTATTCCCCTTTCTCTATTGTTACTGTATTTGTGTAAAAGTGTTTTCTATCAAAGAAACAAAAAAATATACGCATGCAATGATAGGAACAAACCTATTGCTGTATATGAAAGTAGACAAAAGAAAAAAAAATAAAAAAGAGATGAAATATGATGTAAGCGTTTACATCGACATTCTTGTGATGTAAGCGCTTCTCTCAACATTCCTATGATGTACACGCTTACATCAGCATTCTTATGATGTAAGCGCTTACCTCGGCAGGGCATTCAAATGCCTATAAATAGTGGTCTACACTTTCATTTGTAGAACATCCAAAACTTCTTCTTTCACTATTCAGTTAATAAAGAACTATTCTTTGTGTGGTCGTAGAGTAGGCAAAATTTGCCGAACCACGTAAATCTTGCCTTGTCTTGTCTTGTGCAATTTATTGCTTTTCTCTCTTAAATATTCTTTCCCTTCTATTAGCTTCACTCGCTTCCCTACAACTGGTATCAGAGCACAGACAGTGTATTTCTAGTAGAAAAGTATAGTATTGGTGCAGGTACTATTCACAAGAATAGTGCGACACTATTGATCATCGTTATTATTCCCATAAATTAAACTTTGTGAAAAATGGCATTGGAAGAAGGGAAGGTTAAGATTGACAAGTTCAATAGTAAAGATTTTGGATTCTGGAAAATGCAAATAGAGGATTATTTGTCCCAGAAAAAATTACACTTACCTCTGACCGAGGTGAAACCGGAGACTATGGCCAAAGCGGATTGGGATCTATTAGATCGCTAAGCCCTTGGTGTGATTCGTTTGATGCTAACACGAAATGTGGCGTTTAACATCATTAACGAGAAGACCACTGCAGGCCTGATGAAGGCATTATCAAATATGTACGAGAAGCCATCTGCTTCAAATAACGTCTATTTGATGCGTCGATTGTTCAACTTAAAGATGACAGAAGGTGGATCAATCACGGAACATATCAATGAATTTAATACAATATTAACTCAGTTGAGTTCTGTTAATATAACAATTGATAATGAAATTAGGGCGTTGATTCTACTATCATCTTTACCAAAGAGTTGGTCTGTAACAGTAACTGCAGTTAGCAGTTCATCAGGAAGTACCAAACTCAAATTGAATGATATTAGAGACTTGGTTCTAAGCGAAGATATTCGCCAAAGAGACTCAAGTAATTCCCCAGGATTTGCNTCTTCTCCTTCTTCTTCTCCTTCTCCTTCTTCTTCTCCTTCTCCTTCTTCTCCTTCTCCTTCTCCTTCCTCTCCTCCTCCTCCTTCTCATTCTTCCTCTCCTCCTCCTCTTTCTCCTCCTTCTACTTCTCCTTCTTCTTCTTCTCCTTCTCCTCCTCCTCCTATTGCTCCTCCTCCTCCTTCTCCTCCTCCTTCTTCTTCTCCTTCTACTTCTCCTTATCCTTCTCCTTCTCCTCCTCCTCCTCCTTATTCTTCTTCTTCTTCTTCTTCTTTTTCTCCTCCTCCTTCTCCTTCTTCTCCTTATCCTCCTTCTCCTTCTCCTTATCCTCCTCCTCCTTCTCCTTCTCTTCCTCCTTCTCCTCCTCCTCCTCCTCCTCCTCCTCATTCTCCTTCTACTTCTCCTCTACTTCTCCTTCTACTTCTCCTTCTCCTTCTTCTTCTTCTTCTCCTTCTCCTCCTCCTCCTCCTCCTTCTCCTCCTCCTNAAAGAGACTCAAGTAATTCCCCAGGATTTGCTTTTAGCACCGAAATAAGGGGGAGAATCAACCAAAGAGGACAGAGTCATGGTCGTGGCAGATCAAAGTCAAGGAGAAGAGGACAATCCAAAAATAACAAGGACATTACTTGTTGGAATTGCAATAAAAAGGGTCATTACAGTAGCCAGTGTAGAGAACCAAAGAAGAAGAAGGAAGAAAATTCAGCAAATGTAATTGCTGAACAAGTCGGTGATGCACTAATTTGTTGTGCAGACAGTCCAGCCGAATCTTGAATTCTGGACTCAGGTGCATCCTTTCACTCTACATCATGCAAAGAATTATTACATAATTATATTGCTGGAAAATTTGGGAAAGTTTGTCTAGCAGACAGCGAACCTCTCGACATTGCCGAAAAATATGAAGTTCATATAAAGACTTCACAAGGCACACTATGGAAATTGCAGAATGTACGATGTTCCTAGCCTTAAGAAAAATCTGATATCTATGGGTCAGATTGACGGTGAAGGATATACAACAATATTCGGCAATGGATCATGGAAGATAACCAAAAGGAATTTGGCTGTGGCACGAGGATTCAAAAGAGGAACACTGTATGCAACTACAATAGAAAGAGATACTATAGCAACAATTGATCATGGCCGTGATACAATATTGTGGCACCGAAGGCTCGAGCATATGAGTGAGAAGGGAATGAAGCTTTTGGCATCCAAAGAAAAGTTGCCAAACCTAAAACATGTTGAATTAGGTTTGTGCGAAGAATGCATTTACGGGAAACAAAAGAGATTTAGTTTCTCAAAGGTGGGAAGGACGCCAAAGAAAGAGAGGCTGGAACTAGTGCATACAGATGTGTAGGGACCAACTCCTGTAACTTCTCTAGGAGGCTCACACTATTATGTCACCTTCATTGATGATTCCTCAAGAAAGGTATGGGTTTATTTTCTGAAAAATAAATCTTATGTGTTTGTTACCTTTAAAAGATGGAAAGCTGAAGTTGAAAATCAGACAAGTCTAAAGTTAAAATGTCTGAAGTCTGGCAATGGAGGAGAATATAATAGCCAATAGTTCAAAGCATTTTGCTCGGAGAATGGGATTAGAATGATCAAGACAGTTCCTGAAACACCGGAACAAAATGGCGTTGTTGAGAGGATGAACCAAACCATGAACTAACGAGCGAGAAGTATGAGAATACATTCCGGATTGCCGAAGTATTTTTGGGCCGAGGCTGTTAACACGGCATCTTACCTCATAAATACGGGACCCTCCGTACCGCTGAATTTTGAAATTCCCGAGGAGGCATGGACAGGAAAGGAGGTAACTCTCTCACATCTGAATTTTTTTGGTTGTGTTGCTTATGTGCATATAAACTCTAATGATAGAGATAAGCTTGATCCTAAAGCGAAGAAATGTTTCTTTATTGGCTATGGTGATGATAATTTTGGTTATCGATTTTGGAATGATCAAAATAGAAAGATACTAAGACACAGGAATGTCATATTTAATGAAAATGTGATGTACAAGGACAAGCTTGAAGTAGAACCAACCAACACCAGCAAACAGACAATGGCTGAAACAGTTGAGTTAGAATAAATCTCAGAAAATGAAGTGGCTAGAGGGATTACAACTGATTCTGAAATTGAAGATGAAGAACCAGAAGCCGAATTTGAAGAAGAACTAGAAGCCGAACCTGGATTAGAACCAAAACCGAAACCAGAGATAGAATCAAATGCAGAACCAAATCTGGAATCATGACCTGAATCAAATTCGGATTCTGTTACTCATGAACCTATATTGAGGAGATCTAAAAGAGTCACGAATCCTCCAGATAGGTTAACTCTCTCTTCATTATTTACTTATAACTGATGCTGGAGAACCAAAGCATTTTATTGAAGCAATGCAGGTGATGGACTCTGATAAGTGGAAGCTAGCCATGAAAGAAGAGATAAATTCTCTTCAAAAGAATAAAACATGGATACTTATAGAGTTACCAAAAGAAAAGAAGGCATTGCAGAACAAGTGATTGTACAGAGTCAAGGAAGAGCATGATGGGAAGAAGAGATACAAAGCATGATTAGTAGTAAAAGGCTTTTAGCAGAAGAAAGGAATTGACTACACCGAGATCTTCTCTCTTGTAGTCAAATTAACTACTATCAGGTTGGTGCTAAGTATCGTAGCTGCAGAAAATTTGCATTTGGAGCTGCTAGATATTAAAACTGCTTTTTTGCATGGTGACCTTGAAGAAGACATCTACATGAAGCAACCTGAAGGTTTTCAAGTTTCTGGTAAAGAAAACCTTGTTTGTAAGTTGAAGAAGAGTTTGTATGGTTTGAAACAAGCTCCCCGACAATGATACAAGAAATTTGATGGATTCATGCATAAAAATGGTTTCACACGATGTGAGATGGACCGTTGCTGTTATATCAAAAATCTTGATGAATCCTATATCATTTTACTGTTGTACGTTGATGATATGCTAATTGCAGGATCTAGCATAAATGAGATCAACTTGGTTAAGCAACAACTGGCAGAGGAGTTTGAATGAAAGACTTAGGACCAACTAAGCAAATGCTTGGGATGAGGATTAGTAGAAACAGGTCGGAAGGAACCTTAAAGTTGTCTCAAGAAAAGTACATACAGAAGGTACTAAGCACGTCCAGTCTTCATGATGCAAAGTTCCGTATGCTTCAGCAGTAGGAAATTTTATGTAGGTTATGGTTTGCACTAGACCTGACATAGCCCATGTAGTTGGAGTTGTCAGTAGATACATGTCAGATCCAGGAAAGGAGCATTGGGAAGGTGTAAAGTGGATATTGCAATATCTCAAAGGCACCTCAGGTATGACACTTTGTTTTAAAAGGAGCAATATTATCTTACAAGGTTTTACTGATGCAAATTTAGGCGACGATCTAGATAGTCGAAAAAGTATCACTGTCTACGTGTTCACTTTAGGTGGTACTGCTGCTAGTTGGATGTCCAGACTTCAGAAAAGTGTTGCTCTATCTACCACTGAAGCAGAGTATCAGAAGCTGGAAAAGAGATGATTTGACTCAAGAATTTTCTTAAAGAGCTAGGTAAAGAGCAGGAAAATTGTGAGCTTTTCAGTGATAGCCAGAGTGCAACTCATCTTGCCAAGAATTCAGTGTTTCATGCAAGATCGAAGCATATCCAGTTGACGTATCATCATATCCGAGAGTTGATAAATGAAGGAATTCTTTCCCTGCAAAAGATACCAGGATCAAAGAACCCGTCAGACATGTTGACCAAAGTTGTCGGCGTTGACAAACTGAGGCTGTGCGCTGCCTCAGTTAGCCTTCAAAACTGATAGCGTGAAGGCGCCACCAGAGAATAGCTAATCATTTTTTTTCTTTCTTGATGTAACATAGGTTTGAGGGGGAGATTGATAGGAACAAAACTATTGTTATATATGAAAGTAGACAACAAAAAGAAAAATAAAAAAGAGATGAAATATGATGTAAGCACTTACATCGATATTCTTGTGATGTAAGCGCTTACCTTAATATTCCTATGATGTAAGCGCTTACATCAGCATTTTTATGATGTAAGCGCTTACCTCGGCAGGACATTCAAATGCCTATAAAGGGGTCTACACTTTCATTTGTAGAACATCCAAAACTTCTTCTTTCACTCTTCAGTTAATAAAGAACTATTCTTTGTGTGGCCGTGGAATAGGCAAAAATTGCCGAACTATATAAATCTTGTCTTGTCTTGTCTTGTGCAATTTATTATTTTTTTCTCTTAAATATTCTGTCTCTTCTATTAGCTTGATTCACTTCCCAACATGCAAAACGCAAAACGGTATATCCAAAAAGAATTTCATGAGTTGCTTCTTGGGGTTTTGAGAAATTTTAGTTTACGTAAAGGGACTCGATCAGTAATATTCAGCATATCCTTTCTGCCCTTGGGATTAGTGAGGATAAGCTGGGACAGTAATCAACTGCTGCATGTGGATGGCTTTGTGTCCAAGTGTTGAGAAACATTTGACCTCCTTTGTTAACTTTTTAGTAATATCTTGCTGCTTTCCCTCAACAGTGTTCGTGACCCCCTTCCATTTGTAAGTATGTTGCATATTTCTAGACTTGTCGGGTTTGGAGTTTTGGTTTTCGAAAAGTTTGGAAGAAAAGAATGAATGACCTTTGGTAGAACTAGAAGGTTGCTCTTACTTTGTAGGGATGGATAATTTGCTCCTAATTGATGCTGAGTGGAGTGAAGATGATTAGGTTACGATTTTAATCTCCTCCACAAAATTTGGTTGGTCTTATCAATATACACATCGATTACACATTACACAATGGAATATTGGTGTATTAGTGTAAGTTGGGTTTTTCAAGTTTGACTAAGCTTTTACAATTTATCAGTGTGAATGATTGGAATCGGTTTTTTACAATTCAATTCATTAAAGGTATAGAATTCAAGGTTCAGATTTTCATGTACAAAAAGTTGTTTTGGAAGAGTCTAAAATAGATACTCCCTCCGGTCCAAAATAAGTGATTTTTTGGCTTTTTTCTTGTGGTCCAAAATAAGTGATTTTTCCAAATTTCAAGAATGAATTAATTATTTTTTTCCTACATTATCTATGGAGTAAATAGTGTTGGAATATGTGTTGTGAGTGTTTATGTGAGATAGTAAAAGTATGGTCAATTTCATTGATAATTAATGCTAAAAGGTAAATTTCTTAATATGTGTGAAAACATCCAAAAAATCACTTATTTTGGACCGGAGGGAGTAATTCCTAACGAGGTTGACAAATGACAATTGATCAAACTTATAATCAATAGGAAACACCATTATTATCCTGGGGTAGGAGAAGAAATAATTCTACTATTCAGTGCCACATGAAAATGACTTTAGGATAGTGTCGTGGAATGTGGCATTAATGGTGCTAATTTTTCTAACACTATGTACAAGTGATTACCCCCAACATGCATTTTAATTCGTATGACTTTTGTCCTATTTCGAAACATACCTTACTTTACTAATAACTCTATTTTATGTTACAGTCACAACTTTCAAATCTACAACAACAATAACAAAAAACCAATCGTCTAGAACGGTTAGATAGATTGACAATTGTACACAGTTGTAAAAGTTAAGTTAGCCGAGTAGTTAGAGGTTAGTTAGTTAATCTGCTAGTATAAAATGTACAGTGCCTTTCCATTCGTCAGTTGGGTCCGATCTTCTTCTGCTTATTTCTCTATTTCTAATAGCTTCGAATCTAGATCTCATCATGGTATCGGCGCGAGCGCCAATAATCTGTGCTTCACGACGCCAGCTCTAGATTCTTCTTCCTCAATTCTCAGCTAATTTACTCATCTAAGCTGTCTGATTGTTTCAATTAAAAAGCTAGGGTTTGTTCGATTTTGAGCAATTAATATTTTCTGCAACATTTGCTTAAGCTTGATTTCATTGGCAAGAGAAGAAAAAAATGGCAATTAACACTGAAGATAGTGGATCTACTCCAGCTGATGCAACAGTAACTCCGATAATTGACCAGCATCATCCTTTGTTTTTTCAACCCTGCGATACTCCAGGTAGTTCTCTAATTTCATTTAAGCATATTGGACGTGAGAATTACACTTTGTGGAGTAGTACTATGAGTGTAAGTTTGCTAGGAAAAAGCAAGATAGGGTTCCTAGATGGGAGATATCCTAAGGAGAAGTTTCTTCCTATTCTATATGAGCTGTGGGAAAATTGTAATGCTATAGTGTTGTCGTGGATTATGAATTCTGTGAGTGCTGAGTTATTGAATGGCATGGTAAATGCCTCAAGTGCTCACAAAGTGTGGATGGACCTCAAGGAAACATTTGACAAAGTCTATAGTTCCAAAGTGTTGTTCCTTTATAAACATAGCTACCTTTACCCAAGAGATTTTATCTGTTGAAAGAGCTATGCGCAGAATTTGATGCTGTTATGCCTCGTCTTGGGTGTGGTTGTGAAGAATTAAAGAAGTATATTGAGCATTTTGAGTACCAAAGATTACTTCAGTTTCTTATGAGCTTGAATGAAACATACTCTCAATGCAGTAATCAAACATGTCACCAAGAACATCTTTAAACAAAGCACACTCCATGATTATCTCTAAAGAGAGAAGAAGAACAATGGCTCAACTCTCACAGGTTTCAGAGGTTCATGATGGTACAACCCTATTCAATAGTAAGGGAGCAAATTCCTCTGGAACCTTAACTCAACCTAATAACAAATAAAACATTGTTCACAGACATACCTATATAGGAGATGGAATGACTCACACTGGGGCAACATCAATGTTTAGTAACAAAGGTAATGCATGATCTGGCTATAACTTTTCTGGTGGAACTAATCACTAAGGCCCCAACTACAGGTCTAGAAAGAATAATCTGCATTGTGAATATTGCAACTTTAAAGGCCACACAAGAGAAATCTGCTACAAACTAAATGGCTATCCACCCGATTTTAAGTCAAAGAAGAAAGGTGGTTTTGGGGCTGCTAACTATGCTCAACGTAATGCAGGGAACTATGCCTCTGAAGTCCTTAGTAGTAGTAATACTAGACAAGTTGCTTCCTTTGTCAACTTTGCAGGAACCTCTCAAATGAAACATGCTAATAAGAGTTTCCAAACAGGCATCCCTTAATTTACTTTAAGGCAGTACAGTCAGATCTTGCAGCTTCTATGCAAGCAAACTGAATGCAATGGATCAGCTATGGCAACGGGTATCCTATCATGTGGTGATATTACTGAAATTCTAACTAAATGGATTAAAGACTGAGGAGTTTCAAGTTACATGATAAAAGAATATAATATGTTGACTAATGCTAAGCCATTCTATGATGATATAAGGGAAAAGTACATCTGTTTATTGGTAGTGTAGTTCATACTAGGCACATAAGATTTGCTTATCATCTTAAAGATCTAAAGGTATCTAATGTGATGCACATACTTGATTTCAAGTACAACCAAGGAAATGAAATGGGCTGTTATGTTCTCTCCTGATTTCTTTATTTTCAAGGAGCTCTTTAATGGATAGGTGAGGGGAATTGGTAGAGAGGAAGATGGATGAAATGTTTTGAACTCTATACCAGAAGGTCTAGTAGCATTACAAGTTCAATGCTCAGCTGTCGAAGTCAAGGATTTAATTCCAAGACCTATACCTGCTGTAAATAAAATAAGAACTGACAAATCAATAAGTGTAGTCTTGTGGCATAGAAGATTGGGGCATGTACCTGTAGAAGCTATGAGAAAACTGGAGATTTCATACTGTTGAATGTAATACTAAGGACAAGCATTGTACTGTATGTCCTTTAGCCAAACAAACAAGGTTACCATTTTCTATCAGTACTACTGTGTGTATGTGCTGTTTTTATACTATTCATGGTGGTGTTTGGGATCCTTACAGGGTCCCTACATATGATGGGAAGAGATGTTTTCTAACTTTGATGGATGATCACTCTAGATATACCCAGCTTTTCTTCTTACTTACTAAAGCAGAAGTAACAATGGTTCTTAGATCCTTTTTCACTATGGTTAAAAATGTTCACTCAACTTCAATCAAGTACTTTGGATCAAATAATGGTTGTGAGTTATTTAACTCACAGATCACTAACTTATTGAAATATTTAGGCATTGTTCATCAAAGTTCATGTGTGTGTATCTCTCAGCGGAATGGGGTTGCCCAAAGAAGAGACAAGTATATCCATGAGACATCTAGAGCTCTCAGGTTTCAAGCTGCAGTTCCATTGAGATATTGGGGAGAGTGTGTGCTCACTATTGTCTATATATTAAATAGACTTCCATCTATTTTAATTCAAGGTAAATATCCTTTTGAGATCATGTTTGGGCATTCTCTTTCTTTGCAGCATAAGATAGTGTCTGGTTGCCTAGTGTATATGACTACAGTTAAAAAAGATAGACAATTTTGCTCCTAAAGCAGTTCTTGCGGTCTTTTTAGGCTACTCTACTACATAGAAGGTCTATAAGATATACACATCAAGAAATTTCATATAAGTAGAGATGTAGTTTTCAAAGACGATGTCTTTCCTTTTCAACATCTTAACTCCACAGGCTCAGCTCTATTTCCTGTGCTAGACACTACTACTCTTTCCTCCATTTCTTCTCCAAATAGTCTAGATACCACTACTCTTCCCTCATTTCCTTCTCTAAATAATCCCTATCCACCTACTCTCCATTCCACTAAAACTTCCTCACCTGTACACTTTGATGTAGGTAACTTTCTTACTCATGATCTCTCTGATGAGGTCCCTGCATGTCACAAGTAGTGATGCCCCTATCTTACAATCTGCCTCTATCTTACTTCTAGATGAAAGTAGAATATCAATTAGAATAAGTAGGCTTCCTATTTGTCTTAAAGACTATCACTCCTACAAGAGGGATTGCACATTGCTGTCATCATATTTCTAACAGGATCAACTATGCTAATGTGTCCCCTTCCCTTGGAACTGCATTGGCAGCCTAGTCAGCCATTCTTGAACATAAATTCTACAATGAATCTATCAATGATGTCAAGTGGATTGAGTCAATAATGTGTGAGATTGCTTCTTTGGAAGACAATCACACATGGTTAGTAGTTGACCTGTCTCAAGGGAAGACTCCTATTGGTTGTAAATGTGTGTTCAATGTCAAGTGTACTTTATCTGGAAAGTGGAGAGGTACAAGACAAGGGCTGTGGCCAAAAGCTATAGCCAACAGGAGGGGCTGGACTATACCGAGACCTTCTCTCTTGTAGCCAAAATAGTCATAGTTAGATCCATTCTAGCCATAGCAGTACCAAAGCATTGGCACATTTTTCAAACGGATGTGCATAATGATTTCTTCCAAGGAGATCTAGTTGAAGAATTATACATGGAGGTTCCTCAAGAATTTACTAGCTGGGGG
>MU780946.1:73244-85004 GCA_026770625.1 Nicotiana glauca
GGGGGGGGGGGGGGGGGGGATACAATGTCTGAAAACTTCATAATTTCTTGTATGGACTCAAGCAGGAACCTGGGCAATGAAATAAGAAATCCACAGATGTTTTACTACAACTTGTCTTCTCTCAAAATCACTTTGATTATTCTCTTTTCTCAAAGAAAGTGAAGTCGAGTTAGTAGTAGTACTGGTATATGTTGATGACCTGACCAACAGGAAGCTGTCAAGATTTGATCCTTCATACCAGGAATGATTTACAACTCAAGTTCTTTCTTAGAATAATGTTTTCAAGATCAGCTAAAGGAATTGTAATGAGCCAAAGGAAGTATGCATTAGAGCTAATTGCAGAAATAAGACTCAGTGATACAAAACCGGCACTACAAGAAATCTATCTTTTAGTGGCAATATTTAGGTGGAGACTAAGTTTCCACTAAATGTTACTCTTTAGTAGCAACTTAAATAAAATCAATGTGGTGGAACTCTTTCTTGTGGCGAGTAAGTTTAGTTTTTGTAAAAATGTATACATTCTGTGGCGGCCTTATGTTGTCGCCACTAGTAACATTCAATAATTGAAGTACTTGCAGCAATTCTATAGTTGCTATTGTAAGTATTTAGTGGCGACAATCTATGATTCTGAGGCGACTTTGGTTGCCACTAAAATACATATTTCTTGTAGTGCAGTTAGCACCTCATTGGAGACAAATGTGAAGCTTAGCTCTGCAGATTATGATGAGTTTGTTAATGGTAAGTCTTCCTCTGACACAGCAGACAAGATACTTGCAGATTCTAGACAGTATCAAAGGTTGATAGGGAGGCTACTATACCTCACTATGACTAGGGTTGATATTGCTTATGTGGTACAAGTTCTGAGTTAGTTCATGCACAAACCTAAGCAGTCACACATGGAAGCTGTTTTGAGGGTCGTGAGGTATATCAAAGATGTACCAGGTCTGGGGCTTCTAGTGTCATCTGAAAGCTCAGGAAAGCTAGAGGCATTATGTGATTCAAATTGAGAAGGATGTCTGCAGACAAGGAGATCAGTCACTGGATAATTGGTATATTTTGGGAATACACTTATATTCTGGAAGTAAAAAAAACTAAAAATAAAAAGGAAACAATAGCAAGAAGCTTTACTGAGGCAGAGTTTTGAAGTATGGCCTCAGTAGTTGCAGAGTTAGCTCATAGGGTTGTTCAAAGAGTTAGGAGTGAAGGTTGATCTGCTAATTATCCTCAATTGTGATAGCAAGGATGTTATTCAAATTGCAACCAATCCTATCTTCCATGAAAGAATAAAACATATTGATATTGTTAAGAAAAAATAATAATCAAAAACGAAATTGAAGAAGGCTTGAGGTGTGAGAAAGACTTTCCTTAAAGAAGTTATTGCCCGTATACAGATTTGGGAAAAATACAGACAATCTTCTTCAGGATACAACAAGCCACAAAATTGATACTTGCAGATTTTCAAATATTCTTTGTAGGGAAACTCGTGTTTATTTATAGAGCAAAAGTCAGGCCTTTTCTGAAAAGACACTTTATTTCATTAACAGATGTGTCTGTTTATTTGAATTTTAAATTCAAATAAAATAGATTTTCTGTTATAGAAATAAAAAATAAAATTATTAATTTAATAACTGGCACGGCCCGGCCCAAGCCCTAAGTCCAAGTCCAAGTATTTAATATATATTTATATATTATATATATATATAAACAAATATGCACATACACTTAATAGTGTGTATTCTTAAGAAAATATATAAAATGGACAAGAACTTAAAAAGCCCATAAAGGAGTCTTAGATTGTCGATGTGGGAAAGTCCTACTTTACCTTACTTTAGAATAACAAACTATTTCTTTCAATCCCCCACTAGTTTGTTATATTCATTATAATATCACGCATACCGAAAAGTATCTTGTTTAGATTTGAACTTTTTATTAGTGCAAACACTTTAAAGTTCTGATGAAGTTATTGGTATTTTAAGGATTTGAACCACAACTCCTTGTACCAAAACCGAAAATATCACACACGTAATACTATTTTAGTAACTCAAAAAACCCAGTATATGCTTTAGCACGTTTACGGCCATGTGCTTATCCTGATTTCATGAATACTTGCAAGATTAACCCTTTAAATCTTGCTTGAAGCGGCACCACTTCAGTATTCATATAGGTAAAATTAGATACAATGTCCCTGTTACTATAGACTTTACTAATTTTATTAAGATTTAACTTAGCCTTTTCGAGTAACAGTTTGCACTACAAAGTTTGTTATTTTGCCCCTGTTATTCCAGGCATTCAACAACTTATTGACTCCTTACATAACAGTATGTAGTACAGATGAATTAAGGCTCTGAAAGGAGATCAGTGCTTAAACAACACAAAGCAACTTTTTATTACCTCATTGAACTTATTTTGTTAGAGTGTATACTAACTCAAAGTTGGGTTCCCGTTGCTTGTGTTTAATTTAAGTGTTTTAGCCCCATTCCTTGAGAAGTTTGATGTACTACATCTTTCGTTAATGCTTTGGTAAGTGGATCAGCCAAATTCTTATTCGATCTCACGTACACAATAGTTATAGTCCCATTTGTGACTAATTCTCTTATATAAGCATGTCTCAAGCTTATATGTCTTGATTTCCCATTATATATCTTGTTATGAGCTACACACATGGTAGTCTCACTATCACAAAATACAGAAATGGCTGGCATGCGTTGTGGCCACAACTTTATATCTAATAACATGTTCCTGAACCATTCTGCTTCTTTCCCAGCAGCTGCTAATGCTATGAATTCAGATTTCAAGGTAGAATGAGAAATACAAGTTTGTTTCTTGGATGCCCAACTAATAGCACCACCTCCTAAAGTAAATATCCAACCTGAAGTGGATTTATTATCATTAACACTAGAAATCCAACTTGCATCAAAATATCCTTCTAGAACAGTGGGAAAACCATTATAGCAAATGCCCAAATATTTTGTATATTTGAAATATCCAAGTATTTGTTATTGCTTTCCAATGATCATTACTTGGATTACTAGTAAACCTTGAAAGTTTACAAACAACAAATGCTATATCAGGTCTTGTACAATGCATTGCATACATCATGCTACCTATTGCACTTGCATACTCTAATTGGGATATTGTTCGTCCAGTATTTCCAGTTAGCTTGATACTGGAGTCATAAAGAGTATTAAACTCCTTTATGCCAATATGACTGAACTTAGCAAGGATCTTATTAATATAATGCGATTGTGATAAAGTCATTCTTTTGTTTTCTCATTTCACCTTTATGCCTAGAATAGTATGTACTTCATTTAAGTCTTTCATCTTAAAAACTGAAGTTAGATATTTCTAGGTTTCAGTAATACCAAGCATAGTTGTACCAAAAATTAGCATGTCATCAACATATAGACAAATGATAACTCCGTATTCCTTTGTGAACTTGGACTAGATACATTTGTCAACATGATTATGTATGAATCCATTTGAAAGTACAGCACTATCAAACCTTTCATGCCATTGTTTAGGTGCTTGTTTCAAACTATAGAGAGACTTTATCAATTTACATACTTTCTTATCATTTCCTAGAAGAACAAAACCTTCAGGTTGTTGCATATAAATCTCTTCACTAAGATTTCTGTTTAAAAAGGTCGTTTAACATCCATTTGATGCACATACAAGTCATATATAGAAGACAACGATAAAAGCACTCTAGTAGACGTTATTCTTGCTACAGGAGCATAAGTATCAAAATAGTCTATGCCTTCTTTTTGAGTGAAACCTTTTGCTACTAATCTTGCTTTGAAGCTTTGGATAGACCCGTCTGTATTATATTTCCTTCAAAAGATCATTTACAACCTATGGGTTTTGGTCCATTTGGAAGATCAACTAAAACCCAAGTATTGTTGGACATTATTGAATCCATTTCATCATTAATAGCCTCTTTCTAGAAGGCATCATCTCGAGAAGCCATAGCTTCTTGAAATGTTTTCGGATCTTCTTCAACATTTAACAAGATAGGAATTTGATTACAAACATTTTTTCTATCTCCTTCTACAAGAAAGACTAAGAATGTGAAGAGATAAAATCAGAACCAAGACATTTTTCTTTCCTTGTTCTTTGACTCTTTCTTAGTTCTATTTGTATATTGTCACTTTGATTTTTACTTGTAGTAATTTCGGAATGTGACAATCTATATGCATTATTATCACTTTCATTTGATTAAGTCATTTCCTTATCAATAGAGTTATCTAAAGATTTATTTTTAATAAATTCAACATGAATAGATTCTATTATAACATTAGATTCTAGATCCAACAATCTATATGCCTTAGAATTTTGAGCATATCCAACAAAAACACTTTTAATTCCTCTAGGACCTAGTTTTGTTCTTTGGTGATCATGAACTCTATAGAATGATATACACCCCCATACTTTAAAATAATCTAAATTAGGTTTTCTATTATTCCAAAGTTCATATGGTGAAACATGTAAGCTTTTTGAAGGCACCTTATTTAATATGTGACAAGCTGTTAAAAGTGCGTCACCCCATAAATTATGTGGTAAATGTGCATTCATTAGCATATCATTAATTATATCAACTAAAGTTCTATTTTTTCTTTCATCCAAACCATTTTGTTGTGGTGTATAAGGAGCACTTGTTTGATGTATCAAATCATTCTCTTCACAAAACTTATTAAATTCAGAGGAAAAATATTCTCCACCTCTATCACTACGAAGAATCTTAATCTTAGTATTCTTTTGATGTTCCATAACAGATTTATATTCTTTAAACTTATGAAATGCTTCATCTTTTGTCCCAATCAAGTAAACATATGTGAATCTAGAATAATCATCTATGAAAGTAATAAAATATCTCTTGCCTCATCTGTTTAACTTTCCATTTAGTTCATATATATCAGAATGTACTAAGTGTAACAATTCACTAAATCTTTCAGTTTTACGAAAAGGTTTCTTAGTCATTTTTTGCTTGTATACATATTTCACATTTTTTCACATTATCATGCTTGCAAGAAATAAATTCCTTTTTGGACATATAATTGAATGAACCAAAATTTAAATTTCCTAATCTAGCATGCCATAAATAACAATTGAACTCAACAATATAAGCAAAAACATAGTTTATTGCATTAATACAAAGTTTGAACATGCCATCACAAGTGTAACTATGACGACCCGACTCGTCGTCTCATGTATTACAGCCCCGTTTCCCCCATTTAATGCTTCTTCATGTTTTATTATCGACATTGGTTGTGTTGGAGTTGAATTGGATTGGCCTGGATAGGAAATGAGACACTTAGTCTCTTTAAGGAAGGCTTATATTGAAAAAATCAACTGGATGTTGACTATTGAGTTTGAGGGCTCGGATGTGAATTTCGGTGATTCGGTTAGCTTCGGGAGATTATTTGTGACTTAGGAGTATGATCGGAAGTTATTTTGGAGGTCCGGTGTAGAATTAGGCTTGAATTGGCGAAGTTAGTGTTTTGGCGAATTCCGGTTGATAGGTGAGATTTTTATCCGAGGGTCGGAATGGAATTTTGAAAGTTTTAGTAGCTCCTTCAGGTGATTTTGGATATGTGTGTAAGGTTTTAGGTCATTCGGACGTGTTTTGGTCGGGTTTTTTATCGAATGTGCAATTCGGAAGTTTGTAAGAAACTTAGGCTTGAATCCGATGTGATTTAATGGTTTTAGCATTGTTTGATGTGTTTTGAGGGTTGAAACAAGTTTGAATGAGGTGTTAGGATGTGTTGGTTGAGGTCCCGGGGGCCTCAGAGTTAATTCGAGTGGTTAAGCGAGAGTTTTTAAAGTTGCTTCAGGTCTGTTGTTGCTGTCATCTGGTATTTCCGCTTCTGCGGTATCTGGTATTTTCGCTTCTGCGGAAATGGACCGCAGAAGCGGGTAAGGGGTCACAGAAGCGGTCAGGCATGGGCTAGAGTAATTTCCGCATAAGCGGAAGATGGTCACTTTAGCGGGTCCGCAGGAGCGGACATTTAACCACATAAGCGATTTTGGGTGGTCCGCAGAAGCGAACTCTGAGTCGCAGAAGCGGAGTGTTGGTTTTTAAGTGAAGACAGCATAAGCGGATTTTTGGCCGCAGAAGCAGTTCCGCATAAGCGGAGGCGGGACCGCAGAAGCGAAAGTCGCTGTAGGCAGAAGGGTTTTTATATCATTATTTAATCCACGAGTCTATTCAATTTTTCCTCCATTATTAACCACCTTAAGAGCTTCTTGGTAGAATTTGAAGGGGATTTTGATGAGAATCGATTGGAGATAAGTCTCGTGACCTAGAAATGTCAGTTTTGTGAAGAATCAACCTTTAATTCTTGGAAATTTGGGTAGAAATTGGAAGAACTAGGGTTTGGTTTTTGAAAGGGCATTTGAGCTCCGATTTTGGTAAATTTGGTATGTATGGACTCGTGGCGAGACGAGGTTTTCGGTGATGTAAATTTTATAATTTTTCAAGAAGTGGGCCCGAGGCTTAGGTTTTGCCAACTTCGTGATTTTTGGTATTTTTCGAGTTCTTTCGATTGGGTTATGTTTCATTAGTCTATTGTAATGTATTCCTTGTGGTTTTGATCAGATTTGGCGCGTGAGGAGGTTGATTCGAGAGGAAAAGGCATAGCGGACTAGACTTGTGGCCGGGTTGAGGTGAATAATAGATGTAGATGATGACCTGAGGGTTTGAAACCCCGGTATATCACACTGTGACGCTATATTAAGGCGAGACACGTACTCTATGAGGAGTGTGGGGTCGCTTGTGATTGGGAACTATGGCTTAGTACGTCTAGAGTGATGTTCATACTGTGTTCTTGACTAGAGATTGATTGGTAAACATCTTACTTGGATCTTATGAATGTATTCGGGCTGTCTGCCGATTATTTGAATCCTTTAGGGATCATTATCACTGCTTCCATGATACTTAGCATGTTATATGATTTCAGTCCTAAGTTAAACACTGTTTTGAAATGTTTAGTCAAAATTCTAAGGTTTTAAACTTAAACTATATTTCCTAATGTCTGGAACTGAGAATTTTAACTTGACTTTGCCCGTGTGGCTCATATGCATATTCTGGACTGAGTGTGGATCGGGTTGCACACCGCAGCGATGATACGATGATATTACGGTTGGGGTGTAGGAGCCCCTCCGGAGTCTGAACCCCCACAGTGAGCGCGGGTACCCAAATGGATCGGGCTGCGCGCCGCAGCGGTCATGTGCATTGCATTGCATCCATACATTGATGATTATCTCACCTACCTGTCATTTCTTGTTTGCCATTTCTTCGTTAATTATGCTAAACAGCTAGCGGTAGCTTTACATTGTGGTATTTCGTGAATTCTCATCTTCAGTCATTATATATGCTTATTACTCACTGAGTTGGAAGTACTCACTTTACTCCCTGCACCATGTGTGCAGATTCAGGTGTTCCGGGAGCTTAGTTGAGCTGTTTGCTGCTTCCTAGAGTTTTCAGGAGTTGTCGAGGTAGCTGCCTGACGTGCGCAGGACCCGACTCCTCCCCTTATACCTTTTATCCTTCCGTATTCTAGACTTCTGTACTATTGTTGATTTACTACTCTGTTTCATTTAGAGGATCTAGACTCGTGACCCCTGATCTACTGGGAGTTGCTTTGATAGTTATTCTAGTTTCTGTGTTATTTCTATTTACTATCGGATTATCAATCTTGTTAACTGCTAAATTAACTTAAACAATTGGTAATGGGATGCGTAATTGGGTTGTGAGTGATAATTGGTCAGGCTTGCCTAGCATTTGTGTTGGGCCCCATCACGATCGGGATTGGGGTCGTGACAAGTTGGTATCAGAGCCTAGGTTACTAGGCCTCATGAGTCATGAGCCGGTTTAGTAGAGTCTCGCGGATCGGTACGGAGACGTGTGTATTTATCCTCGAGAGGCTGCAGAACCTTTAGGAAACACTTCATATTCTTGAAACTCTTGTCGTGCGGCTTTGTTGATCTGAGAACTAAACTTCTGTATTCTATTCTCTCGCAGATGGCGAGAACCCGTGCTACCGGACGTGATGGACGACCACCATTACCACCCGCTAGAGGTCGTGGGTGTGGTCATGGTCGAGGTAGTCCAGCGAGGGCAGCACCTGCAGATCCACCAGCTGCCCCGGTTCAGGACCAGCCTCCAGCTGTAGATGCTCCAGCAGAACCTGTTCAGGCACCGACAGTGCCTATTGTGATTCCTGGTCTCCAGGAGGCCTTGGCTCAGATACTATCCATCTGCACTGGCCTGGCTCAGGCAGTCTCAGCCACTATTGCAGTAGCTACCTCACAGACCGGAGGAGGTCATCAGACCCCCGCTGCTCGCACACCTGAGCAGGTTGTTTAGGGATTGCAGACACCGGGAGTGGTTCCAGCTCAGCCAGTTGCACTGGTTGCTCCAGTTGTGCCAGTCGCACCAACTCCAGATTATGTGGTTCCAGCTATGCCAAACGAAGAGCAGCGTCGACTAGAGAGGTTCGGTAGACTCCAGCCTCCGACGTTCAGTGGTACCGAGGGCGAGGATGCCTAGGGATTTCTAGACAAGTGTCAGCGTATGCTTCGCACTGTAGGGATTTTGGAGTCGAGTGGAGTGGCTTTTACTACCTTCCAGTTCTCAGGGCCTGCATTTACATGGTCGGAGGAGTTTGAGAGGCGTAGGCCTGTTGGAGCAGCGCCCCTTACGTGGCAGCAGTTCTCCACTCTCTTTCTGGAGAAGTATGTACCGCAGTCTCGCAGGGAGGAGCTGCGTCGTCAGTTTGAGTGGTTAATTCAAGGAGACATGACTGTGACCCAGTACGAGTTGAGGTTTACGCAGTTAACTCGGCATGCTACATGGATGATCCCAACTGATAGAGAGAGGATTAGGAGGTTCGTGGATGGCCTCAACTATCCACTCCGCATTTTGATGACCAGAGAGAGAGTTATGAGTGCTTCGTTCGAGGAGGTAGTCGACATGGCTCGGGAGATTGAGACGGCTCGCCGTCAGGAGAGTGAGGAGAGGGAGCCTCGAGGTTCAGGTAGCTTCAGTGGTGCTCCGTCTAGGGGCCAGTTCCAGCGTGGTAGAGGTCGTTCCTTCAGGCCTCCTCAGTCAGGTCTCCCAGAGTACAGTGGGGCTTCTTCAGGCCATGGTCATCTGGGAGTTCAGCAGGGCCAGTCTTCACTTAGTGCCCTTCCAGCGCATAGATCTAGTCCTGCTTCTTCAGCCCAGGGTTCTTCGGCAGCGAGGGGTTCCCCTCAGTCCCCTTCTCCAGCACCAGGTAGTTGCTACAAGTGCGGTGAGTTTGGTCACATGAGGAGACACTGTCCTCGGCTTCGTGGTGGTCGGTCTCAGCAGAGGGATCAGCCCTCCTCTTCTACTCTATCTACTCCAGCACCCTCCCAGTCAGGTAGGGGTGGGGGCCAGGCAGTTAGGGGCCGCCCTAGAGGGGGAGACCGATCTGGTGGCGGTCGGGCTCGATTCAATGCTCTTCCAGACAGGAGGTACGCCATTGCATCAGATGCTGTTATCACAGATATTATCTCAGTCTGCCATAGGGATGCCTCTGTTTTGTTTGATCCCGGATCTACCTATTCCCATGTATCTTCTTATTTTGCTCATCACCTGGGGACTACCCGAGGGTGTCTTGCCTTGCCTGTTTACGTATCCACCCCGGTGGGTGATACTATTATTGTGGATCATGTATATCGATCTTGCCTGGTGACTATTGGGGGTCTGGAGACCCGAGTTGACTTGTTATTGTTGGGCATGGTAGATTTTGATGTGATTCTGGGTATGGATTGGCTATCTCCGTACCATGCTATTCTGGACTGTCATGCCAAGACAGTTACGTTGGCTATTCCGGGTGTTCTAAGGATTGAGTGGTGTGGGATGACTGACTATGTTCCTAGCAGGGTGATTTCCTTCCTAAAGGCCCAGCGGATGGTTGGGAAAGGTTGTCTATCGTACTTGGCTTTTGTGAGAGATGTTGGAGCTGAGACTCCTAGTCTTGATTCTGTCCCCGTTGTGAGGGATTTCCCAGATGTGTTCCAAGCAGACCTGTCGGGCATGCCGCCGGACAAGGACATTGATTTTGGTATTGATCTGGTGCCGGGAACTCAGCCCATCTCCATTCCTCCGTATCGTATGGCACCAGCAGAGTTAAAAAAACTAAAGGATCAGCTTCAGGAACTCCTAGATGAGGGGTTTATTCATCCTAGTGTGTCACCGTGGGGTGCACCGATCCTATTTGTGAAGAAGAAGGATGGCACAATGAGAATGTGCATTGACTACTGGCAGTTGAACAAGGTGACAGTGAAAAACAAGTATCCACTACCTCGTATTGATGATTTGTTTGATCAGCTCCAGGGGGCAAGGGTATTCTCTAAGATTGATCTCCGTTCAGGCTATCACCAACTGAAGATTAGGGATTCTGATATTATGAAGACGACTTTCAAGACGAGATATGGGCACTATGAGTTTCTAGTTATGTCTTTTGGGCTGACTAATGCCCCAGCCGCGTTCATGCATCTGATGAACAATGTATTTCGACCGTATCTGGATTCATTTGTTATCGTTTTTATTGATGATATCCTGGTATACTCACATAGCCAGGAGGAGCATGCTCAGCATTTGAGAGTGGTATTACAGAGATTGAGGGAGAATAAGCTTTATGCAAAGTTCTCCAAGTGTGAGTTCTAGCTTGGGTCTGCGGCTTTTTTGGGACACGTGGTGTCCAGTAATGGCATTCAGGTTGATCCGAAGAAGATAGAGGCGGTGCAGAGTTGGCCTAGACCGTCCTCAACCACCGAGATTCGGAGTTTCCTCGGTTTGACAGGATATTATCGCCGGTTCATCCAGGGCTTTTCATTTATTGCTTCGCCCCTGACCAAGTTGACGCAGAAGGGTGCACCATTTGTATGGTCCGGCGAGTGCGAGGAGAGCTTTCAGAATCTCAAGACAGCTTTGACCACAGCTCCAGTGTTAGTTTTGCCATCAGCTTCAGGTTCTTACACCGTGTATTGTGATACTTCGAGAGTTGGGATCGGATGTGTGTTGATACAGGAAGGTAGAGTTATTGCATATGCTTCTCATCAGTTGAAGCCTCATGAGAAGAACTACCCCGTTCATGATTTGGAGTTGGCTGCTATAGTTCATGATTTGAAGATTTGGAGGCACTACTTATATGGCATATCTTGTGAGGTATATACTGATCATCGCAGCCTTCAGCATTTGTTCAAACAGAAGGATCTTAATTTGAGGCAGCGGAGGTGGCTTGAGTTACTCAAGGACTATGATATTACCATATTGTATCACCCAGGGAAGGCCAATGTAGTGGCCGATGCTTTGAGCCGGAAGGCGGTTAGTATGGGTAGTTTGGCGTACATTCCAGTTGGGGAGATGCCCTTTGTAGTTGATGTCCAGGCTTTGGCCAATCAGATGGTGAGGCTAGATATTTCGGAGCCTAGTTGGGTGTTGGCTTGTGTGGTTTCTCAGTCTTTCTTGTATGACCGCATTAGAGAGCGCCAGTATGAGGATCCACACTTGCTTTTCCTTAAGGACAGGGTTCAGCATGATGATTCCAGGGATGTGACTATTGATAGTGAGGACGTGTTGATGATGCAGGGCCGAATCTGCGTGCCCAATGTGGATGGGCTTCGGGAGTTGATATTGGAGGAGGCCCACAACTCGCGATATTCTATTCATCCAGGTGCCGCAAAGATGTATCAGGATTTGAGACAGCATTACTGGTGGAGGAGAATGAA
>MU780947.1:0-11409 GCA_026770625.1 Nicotiana glauca
GGGGGATGAGTAGGGAGATTAAGGTTATATACGAGGGGGAGCATTTGATCTTGGCCGTTGGATCGATTGAGATCAACGGCCTAGATTTCTGACTTAAGAGGAGCGACATCGTTTCAATTTCTTTGAGACCGAATCGGTCTTAGGTGGAAATGGATCGGGGCATGGGGGGTGAGTTGGAGCCATTAGATCAATAGGAATGGACGGCTTAGATTGACTCACATGAAACGACGTCGTTTGAGCTTGGACGAGAGCTGCACTGGGTCGTTCGATCAGATCGATCAACGACTCAGATTTAAGACGCTGAAACGGCGTCATTTGGGTTGATCTGAGAGATCAAGCAATTGGGTTGGGTCATTGTATTGAGATTGGGCCTTGGATTTTAATTCAAAATTGGTCCAACCGAGTTTTGCCCACTATTTTCATTCTCCTTCTTTTTCTTTCATTTTCTCTTAATTCCTAAAAAACAAAATTCCTAAAAAACAAAATTCCTAAATTAAATGGTAACATCAAAAATCAAACTACAAAAATATTAATCAACCCTAATCAACAATTAACACACAAGACCAGTCATTAATTAAAACAAAAGTCACACAAAAATGATAAATATGCAAAAATACCTATTTTTGTGATTTTCCTCTTTTAAAAACAAATTTTGATTTAATTAATTCCTAAGTGCCCAATTAGCTCCTGAATGTGCATGCAACATATATTTTTGTATTTTTCTACTAATTTAGACATATAAATACGAACACACAAAAATGCAAAAAATATAAAAGGAAAATAACACAAAAATCCGGAAAAATTGCACACAACACAAAACATTTCATTTTGGATTTTTTGGGAGTATTTCTCCTATAGGGCAAAAATCACGTGTTTACAGTTGCCCCTATTTGTCCGAAAACACGTAGAGTTTTCGTGCAAAGATAAAGCGAGCGATTTTTGCCTGTTTGAGTACTCCATGTGAAGCATTTTTGAAAGATTTGACCGAACCTTTACTTCAAAAGGTCTCCTACATATCCCTGGTTAAAAGGGAATCAGGTCGATGTAGTTCGGAAAGTTTTGGTAGTTGGGACTACCATGGGAGTGGAATTTTGTTGTTACTGCTGCTGCATGCCATTACTAACGCTTACCGATCTCCTTATTACACCATTGCTAAAAGAAATCAGAAAGCCAGACTAATTGGGAACTACAAATCTTATCTATTTTCAACTCGCTCTTGTTGTCTTGCTTCCTTGTCGGCTTGTGTTTCCTCCGGTGCTTCTCTCTTGCGAAAACTGCTGGGTATGACACTGGCCTTTCTCTATTCTGAACACAAGTTTCAACATTTTGTTCTGTCCGCTGGGGATACTGCTTCTTTCATTAAAACTCGTTATGCTGGTGACCTTCTGCCTTAGTGACTTCTGATTTGATCTTAAAATGTATTCCTCTGTTTTGCAGGCGGGCTCCTGACTTCAACAAATTGAAAAATCAACACCTCCGTTCTACAGGTGGGCTCCCGACTTCAACAACTAAAAAATCAACACCTCCATTCTATGAGCGGGCTCCCGACTTCAACCTTCAAACTTGGAAAGTAACACCTCCGTTCTACGGGCGGGCTCCCGACTGCAACAACTTAAAAGTAACACCTCCGTTCTACGGGCGGGCTCCCGACTGCAACAACTTAAAAGTAACACCTCCGTTCTACGGGCGGGCTCCCGATTTCAACAAACTTGAAAAGTAACACCTCCGTTCTATGGGCGGGCTCCCGATTTCAACAAACTTGGAAAGTAACACCTCCATTCTACGGGCGGGCTCCCGACTGCAACAACTTTACAAGTAACACCTCCGTTCTACGGGCGGGCTTCTGATTTCAACAAACTTTGAAAAGTAACACCTCCATTCTATGGGCGGGCTCCCGACTGCAACAGCTTTAAAAGTAACACCTCCGTTCTACGGGCGGGCTCCCGATTTCAACAAACTTGAAAAGTAACACCTCCGTTCTACGGGCGGGTTCCCGATTTCAACAAACTTGAAAAGTAACACCTCCGTTCTACGGGCGGGCTCCCGATTGCAACAAACTGAAAATAACTCCTCCGTTCTACGGGCGGGCTCCCGATTGCAACTAACTGAAAATAACACCTTCGTTCTACGGGCGGGCTCCCGATTTCAACAAACTTTGAAAAGTAACACCTCCATTCTACGGGCGGGCTCCCGACTGCAACAGCTTTAAAAGTAACACCTCCGTTCTACGGCCGGGCTTCCGGTTTCAACAAACCTTGAAAAGTAACACCTCCATTCTACGGGTGGGCTCCCGACTGCAACAGCTTTAAAAGTAACACACCCGTTCTACAGGCGGGCTCCCGATTTCAACAAACTTGAAAAGTAACACCTCCGTTCTACGGGCGGGCTCCCGACTTCAACAACTGAAAAATCAACACCTCCGTTCTACGGGCGGGCTCCCGAACTCACCAACTGAAAAATCAACACCTCCGTTCTACGGGCGGGCTCCCGACTTCAACCTTCAAACTATAAAAGTAACACCTCCGTTCTACGGGCGGGCTCCCGACTGCAACAACTTAAAAGTAACACCTCCGTTCTACGGGCGGGCTCCCGACTGCAACAACTTAAAAGTAACACCTCCGTTCTACGGGCGGGCTCCCGACCTCAAACTTCAAATATAGCAACCTCCATTCTACAGACGGGCTCCTGACCTCAAACTTCAAATATAACAACCACCATTCTACAAGCGGGCTCCTGACTTCAATAACTTCAAATATAACAACCTCCATTCTACAGGCGGGCTCCTGACTTCGATTTCTGTGATTGCATCCCTCAAACTGGTGTTTCATTTCTCTGAAATCTGCTGGGGATAACCTTGGCCTTTTCCTTCTCTCAAGATTGCTTTCTCTAAAACTTGTATTGCCTTCTTCCATAAACTGCTGAGGATTCCATTTCCTTCAAAACTTGTATTATCTTCAATCTTCCTAAATGGGTATTTGATTTCAAGAAAATTTTTGCAATGAGAGAAAGTTTTCTGCCCCAGTTTGATAATCTTCTTTGTGGTCACGTCTTTCCGCCTTCAATAACATTTCCTTTCCCTGCCTTAAATCAAAGAAAAATTTGTTACTTTAAAACGTGGCGAGTGGTCATGCCACTCCTGCTGGGATGGTTTTTCCCTTTCTCTTTTCCTTGCTCTGCGTTCCCAAAACTTGTTGGGGATGATATTATTGCTGGGGATGGTTTTTACTTTTCTCCCTTCCCTGCTCTGTGTTTCGTTACGCTATCAACACTTGTTGGGGATTATTTTGCTGGGGTTGAATTTTTGCTTTTCTTCCTTCCCCACTTTGTGTTGTCCGACCCTCTTGGAGCTTGGTTGAAAAATCTGTCGGGGATGCTCCTGCATCTAGATGATCTGCTGGGGATCCTCTTGGAATTTGGTCCACAATTTTCTCAACTTGTTGTTTTTCTATTTTCCTCAATACTTCCCATGAAATTCTAGACCAATTCACCACTTGGTCTTGCAAAAAACTTCTTTTCGTTTTATTGCCTTAATGTTGGCCAGTCTTATTCCCATTTTGCCTTGCACCGTTTTGGCGACTGGTAGTAAGCTCTGAAAAATTCTTCTCAAAAACAAACTGCTGGAGAAAAAGAAAAGATCTTTCTGAACAAATGCTGGGAAAAAGAAAAGAAAGGAAAAATGACTTATCTGAACGGTATAACCGATCCCAACGATCATGTCGTGCATTCCAGACTAATCAACCCAGTCTATTTGTATCAATCAATCTTTCTACCATCCTCATTTTGCTGGGGATGAACATGTACCCAATCTTTTCCCGAATGCGGATTCTTTCTGCCACTCCTATTTTGTCGCCTCATAGTGCCCTTCGAGGGGTTTTCACTAGTAAGACTCTCTCATTTCTTTCAGCTCCCGTCGCTTTATGGTGCTCGTAAAGGTTTTCACCATAAGACTCTCTCATTTTGTTTCTCTCATCTTTCGTCGCCTTATGGTGCTTGGGAATATTTTCACCGATAAGACTCTCTCATTTTATTTTTCTCTCTCCACTGGGGATTGGAGTGTTACCGATAAGATTCTCTCCACAGGGGATTCTTTTGGCTATTCCTTCAGCTCATGACCCTCATTCAATCGGGGATCAGTGTGTTACTCTTGGCTTTCATTTGCCTGGCTTGGCACCTCTCGGATACTGATCGAGAGGTGTTTTTGGACATCAACATGGCTTTTGTGCGGGGATTAAAAGAAAAGGGTATAAAAATTAGAAATAACTTCGAGGGGTAAAACATTACAATTCTTGGAATCGAGCTTTTCCCAAAATTTTTAAAGCATAACTTCTGCCCCAATCTTATTGCTTGGGGGATTTTTGATTTTTATTACACTTTGACCAAGCCGTGAGGCGCCTGTGTATCCTCTTTGAGGAATCAGTTCGAACGTAGTTCACTGATTCCTTTGTATTTCTTGTGACTTTCCTTTTTGTTTCCGTTATTATTATTTTCTTTTTTTCTTTCTTTCTTTTATTCTCTTTCATTTCATTTTTGTTAGTGATTCCAAGAGAGGGGTATGAAAGAATAAATAAGGCTCAAAGGGGAAGCAAAGGTTAAAGTGTTTGGATAGAAGAAAGAATTGCCTCCGTCATTTCATCCTCCGATAAATGCCAAGTACAAGCAAACAGACAAACATCAATTACAATCAAAGAAATTACACATAATATCTCTTGAATGTGTCATAATTGATAGCCATGTCGACGCATCTCCCCTCGACATCTGTCAAACATAAAGCACCATTGGATAACACCCTGGTCACAATAAACGGCCCTTGCCAATTCGGGGCGAATTTGCCCTTTGCTTCGGCCTGATGTGGCAAGATTCGTTTCAGCACCTGCTGTCCCGCTTTAAATTTCCTGGGACGCACCTTCTTGTTATATGCTCTTGCCATTCTATTTTGATACAATTGGCCATGACATACTGCTGCCAATCTCTTTTCATCAATTAAGCTCAACTGCTCCAATCGGGCTTTGACCCATTCATCATCATCAATCCCGGCCTCAGCGACTATCCAAAGGGATGGAATTTCAACCTCTGATGGTATCACTTCTTCAGTTCCGTATACCAACGAATAAGGAGTTGCACCTACTGAAGTACGAACAGTAGTGCGATAACCCTACAATGCAAATGGTAGCTTTTCATGCCATTGCCTGGATCCTTCTACCATTTTTCTCAATATCTTCTTTATGTTTTTGTTGGCTGCCTCAACCGCTCCATTCGCTTTGGACCGATACGGGGTGGAATTACGGTGTGTAATTTTGAACTGTTGACATACTTCTTTCATCAAATTACTGTTAATATTAGCACCATTATCCGTGATGATCACCTTTGGGACCCCAAATCTACAGATAATATGGGAGTGAACGAAATCCACCACTGCCTTCTTGGTTACTGACTTGAATGTTTTAGCCTTCACCCACTTAGTGAAATAGTCGATGGTTACCAGAATAAACCTATGGCCATTGGAAGCTGCCGACTCAATAGGGCCGACGACATCCATGCCCCATGCAAAAAATGGCCAAGGTGCTGACATCGTATGCAATTCTGTTGGCGGAGAATGAATAAGATCTCCGTGTATGTGACACTGATGGCATTTTCGCACGAAACTGATACAATCATGCTCCATAGTGAGCCAATAATGTCCTGCTCGAATAATCTTTTTTGCCAATACATAACCACTCATATGGGGCCCACATACTCCAACATGTACCTCTGTCGTCACTGTCGTGGCTTGACCAGCATCTATACATCTCAGCAAACCCAGATCTGGTGTTCTTTTGTACAGCACTCCTCCACTGAGGAAAAACCAATTTGCCAACCGCCGAATGGCTCTTTTTTGATCTCCGGTGGTCTGCTCCAGGTATATACCCATCTTGAGGTATTCCTTGACATCATAGAACCATGGCTCGCCATCCATCTCTTCCTCTATCATGTTGATATAAGCATGCTGATCACGAACCTGAATATGCAATGGGTCAACATGAATTTTGTCTGGGTGATGCAACATTGATGCTAAAGTAGCCAAAGCATCGGCAACCTCATTATGCACTCTTGCGATGTGTCTGAACTCCACTGATCGGAATCGCTTACTCAGATCATGCAAACATTGACGATACGGTACAAGCTTTAAATCCAGTATTTCCCATTCACCCTGAATCTGATGCACCAGAAGGTCAGAGTCTCCCAAGACCAAGACGTCCTGGACATCCATGTCCACAGCTAATCGTAACTCCAAAATGCATGCTTCATACTCAGCCATGTTGTTGGTACAATCGAAACGTAGTTGAGCCGTAACAGGATAATGATGTCCTGTTTCAGAGATAAGTACTGCTCCTATTCCAACTCCCTTTGCATTTGTAGCTCCGTCAAAGAAAAGCTTCCATCCAGGTTCCTTGGTTAATTCTAACTCTTCTATATGCATCACTTTTTCATTAGGAAAATACGTCTTCGAGGGTTCGTATTCATCATCAACGGGATTCTCAGCTAAGTGATCGGTCAATGCTTAAGCTTTCATAGCCGTCCTTGTCACATAGACGATGTCGAACTCCGTAAGTAATATTGCCATTTTGCTAACCTCCCTGTGGGCATAGGTTTCTAGAAAATATACTTCAATGGATCCAGGCGTGAAATGATGTAAGTAGTATAGGAAGACAGATAATGCTTCAACTTCTGTGCTACCCAAGTTAGGGCACAACACGTCCTCTAAAGGTGAGTGTACTTAACCTCATAAGCCGTGAAATTCTTAATGAGATAATAGATGGCATGTTCCTTCCTTCCGGTGATGTCATGCTGCCCCAATACATAGCCAAACGTGTTTTCCAAAACTGTTAGATAAAGAATCAGAGGTCTCCCTGGTGTAGGTGGAACCAATACAGGTGGGTTTGACAAATACCCTTTGATTTGGTCAAATGCTTCTTCACATTCAGTCGTCTATTCTATCACAACATCTTTCTTAAGTAGCCGAAAAATGGGTTCACAAGTCGCCGTGAGTTGAGCGATGAACCTACTGATATAATTCAACCTTCCCAGCAGACTTATTACTTCTATTTTATTCTTCGGCGGTGGCAATTCTTGGATGGATTTGATCTTTGACGGGTCCAACTCAATGCCTCGTCAATTGACAATGAATCCCAATAATTTCCTAGATGGAACTCCGAATACACATTTGGCCAGGTTGAGCGTAATGTCGTACCTTCGAACTCTTTGGAAGAACTTCCTTAGGTCTACTACATGATCTTCCTAGTGCTTGGATTTTATGATCACATCATCCACGAACACCTCAATCTCTTTGTGTATCATGTCATGAAACACAGTAGTCATTGCTCTCATGTACGTCGCCCCAGCGTTCTTCAAAACAAATGGCATCACCCAGTAGCAATAAGTTCCCCATGGCGTGATAAAAGTCATCTTCTATGCATCTGCCTCATCCATAAGAATCTGATGATACCCAGCATAGCAATCCACGAAAGACCCAATCTCTCGCTTTGCACAGTTGTCAATTAAGATGTGGATATTGGGTAGTGGGAAGTTATCCTTTGGCTTGCTTTGTTGAGATTGCGATAATCCACGCATACTCTGATCTTCCCGTCCTTTTTCGGCACTGGCACAACGTTAGCTAACCATTCTGGATATCTAGTGACCCGAATAACCTTTGCATCTAATTGCTTGGTTATTTCCTCCTTAATCTTCACACTCATATCAGTTTTGAATTTTCTCAGTTTTTGTTTGACGGGAGGAAATGCCGAATCAGTGGGTAATTTGTGAACAACTAAATCGGTGCTAAGACCCGGCATGTCGTCGTATGACCATGCAAAAACATCTTTAAACTCAATAAGTGCTTTGATTAGTTCCTTCCTGATGTTCGGCCTAATGTGGATACTGATTTTGGTTTCCCTGACGTTGTCTGCATCCCCCAAATTGACAGCTTCAGTGTCATTCAAATTGGGCTTGGATTTCTCTTCGAACTGGCTTAATTCTCTATTTATCTCTTCAAAGGCCTCATCCTCATCGTATTCCAATTCATCGTCATAATCGACCTCTTATAAAATTAGTTTGGAATCAGATTGATTTTTTAGACTAGGTTGAAGATCCGTTGTGCATGCCATGTCATTAGAATTAGTATAAAGAGATCTGTTCAGAAAGAGAAAAGAAGAAAACAAAATTAAAACCAAAATAAAAACAAAATAAAGGGAGAAACTTTCACTTTATTAAAATACGGGATAACAGAGTTTCACACTTTTGTCGAATACAAAAATAAAACAAAATTTGGATGACACACTTGAATAATCCAGAAAGCCAGAAAGAAAAATCAGAGCCTACTACCAAGACTCCCTCCGGGTAGGAAGAGGAGTAGCTGTCCAATTGTTGATATTGGCCCTAGACCCCACAAACTGTATATCCACCCTACTGGGACATTCTCCAGCTTCTATCATGTTGACGTCGGTGAACAACCTTTCAAAACTTTGATTCAAATCCCCATCTAGCCCAATCAGTGGTCCGAGAACTTTCGGGACCGACAACCTTCTGCTACCTGCTTTGATAAAGGATCTGGAGAGACGGGGAACTGGCTTGGGAAGAACCCAACCTCTCTTCTTCAACTTCTAAGCCTGTCTTACGTCTGCTGTTGTAGGCTTGTATCCCAACCCAAAAGTATCCAGATTCTTGGGCAACGAAACTGGTTGGACAATACCTTGTAAGTCGACCCCCAAACCTTTGCCGGGTACAAACCCACTGTTTAACATTTCCGAGGATATCATGAAGGTGGCCACTGCGATTCTAGGCAGTGGAAGGTTCTCGCCTTCAGAAATTTTGTCAATTAAGACTGTATCAAAAATCTGGTAAACCCAAGGACCTTTGTCGTCATAGGTCTCTATGAGTGGTACAATGGCATCACCCACAGTGCACGTACCATCATCCCCGTGCACCATTATCTCTTGCCTGTCCCACTCAAATTTCACCATCTGATGCAATGTAGAAGGCACTGCTTTGGCGGCATGGATCCAGGGTCGCCCCAATAGGAGATTGTATGATACTGCCACGTCTACCACTTGCAATTCCATGGTGAATTCCACTGGACTAATGGTTAATTCCAGTATGATATCCCCCACTATGTCAATACCACCCCCATCAAAACCTCGAAAGCAGACGTTGTTCCTGTTGATTCGGTCATAATCAACCTTCAGCTTATTTAGAGTAGTCAAAGTACATATGTTGGTGCTTGACCCATTATCAATCAATACTCGGGTGACCACCGAGTCTTCGCATTTCACGGTCAAGTATAGGGCTTTGTTGTGTTCTGTACCCTCTGTTGGCAATTCATCATCAGAAAACGTCACACGGTTTACCTCGAAGATTTTGTGCACTATCCTTTCCAAATGGTTCACTGAGATTTTGTCCGGAACGTGGGCCTCGTTCAGGATTTTCATCAGTGCCTGGCAATGATCACCGGAGTGGATCAACAAAGATAACAACGAAATCTGTGCCGGAGTCTTTCTTAATTGCTCCACAATGGAGTAGTCTTGGGCCTTCATTTTCTTCAAAAACTCCTCCGCCTCTTCCTCCGTAATGGGTTTCTTTATTACTGCTGGGTTGGACCTTCTTAACTCTACGGGAGCAAAACACCTCCCCGAGCGAGTTAACCCCTGGGCTTCACATATTTCTTCTACAACCTCTTTCCTTTTGTACATTACCATCGCTTTACTATAGCTCCAGGGCACGGCTTTCTCGCTGATTATCGGCCTCTGCACTATTGGTCGGATAACAATTGGCCCTATGTATGCTGGCTTGCTTGGTACCCCTTTCACCGTTACTTTGACTGGTTCCAGGTTCTTTGCAACAACAGACAGTCTCTTCCCCATCACCACCACCGGCTTGACATCTACCTTTTCCAACTGTACCATCGATTCCCCATCGGTCGACTTTTCTTTTGGGCTAGCACGGATCATCATCACTGTCTGTGACGGTTTCTTTGGCTCCTCTTCTTCGTGTATCAACTCAATCATATGGGCCTCATGGTGAGTCGGCAGCAGATTCTGGTTGATATTGGGTACCTCTAGTGTCTGAACCTCGATCTTGTTGGTGTCAATAAGATCTTGCACTGCACGTTTCAACTTCCAACACTTCTCAGTATCATGTCCAGGAGCTCCCGAACAATACTCACAGCTTACCGAGTGGTCCACATTTTGGGGAAGGGGATTTGGCAATCTGGGCTCAATAGGACTCAACAAACCCAACTGCCCTAATTTGTGGAACAAAGAAGTATAGGTTTCTCCCAACTCAGTGAAGGTTCTCGGTTTCTGGACCCTTTCATTTTTGAAAGCCTGATTCCCCTGGAAACTTGTCCTTGGAGGGTTCCTGTAGGCTCTTGGAGGTGGATAGGTGTTTTGTGGAGGTGGATATGTGTTTTGGGGAGCCGGCGCGCGCCATTACGGGCGAGCCGGAGGCTGGGTGTATGCTTGGGCTTGATGGACGGAGAAGTGTGGTTCTTGTGGTGGATAGTAGGGTTGTGGGGGTAGTTTTGGAGTGTGTGGGTAATTTGGTTGAGAGGGCCTGGAGTGGTATCAGGGGGAAGGACCTCTTGATCTGGACCAATTATCTGCCTCTATTGTTGTGACCTCTTCTCTTCTCTTCTTCCCGAGCGCACCTCCCGTGCCGCTCTGAATGGCCTGAGTGGTTGCTTTAATTGCCGAATAGCTCAAGATCTTATTGGACTTAAGTCCCTCTTCAATTATACCACCCATTTTCACTACCTCATTGAAGGATTTTCCAACCGACGTCACCAAGTGACCGAAGTAAGTTGGCTCTAGAGTTTGCAGAAAGTAATCCACCATTTCTCCCTCTCTTATCGGAGGATCAACTCTGGCTGCCTTTTCTCTCCACCGGAACCCAAATTCTCGGAAGCTTTCCCCAGGCTTCTTCTCAAGCTTCAGCAATGTGAGACGGTCGGGGACGATCTCAAGGTTGTATTGAAAGTGACCCGCGAATGCCTGTGCTAGATCATCCCAGGTGTACCACCTGCTCGGATCCTGTCTTGTGTACCATTCCAGTGCAGACCCACTTAGACTTTGGCCAAAGTAAGCTATCAGCAGCTCATCTTTACCACCTGCTCCTCTCATCTTGCTGCAAAACCCTCGCAGATGTGCCATGGGATCGCCGTGCACTTCGTATAGATCAAACTTTGGCATCTTGAACCTTGCCGGCAATTGGACGTCAGGAAAAGGACACAGGTTCTTGTAGGCCACACTGACCTAATTGTCTAACCCGTGCATGTTCCTGAAGGATTGCTCCAGGCTTTTAAATTTTCGCATTACTTCGTCCTGCTCTAGGCTTTTAGCCGGCTTTTCAATCTCCACCGGGACCTCAAAATGGGGATTA
>MU780947.1:16864-32983 GCA_026770625.1 Nicotiana glauca
TTTTTGTATTTCCAAAACATGCAATTGAAACTCCAACTCTATTTTTAACTAACAGACCAGCCCACGTCCTATACCACTGCCATACTCACATCCTAGTTTGACATTTACGTGATTTCTATTACCAATTCGAACAACGGTCATTAATGTAAGCACAATATCACAGGTTCCACAATAGAACGCTAACTCAAGTTATTTTCTAGCTTTGAATGTTTAAACTGAATGAACACGCTAAACTAACTATGGCTAATGGCAATTCACAATTAGCAATCCAACTAGCTACTGAACACAAGTTCCCTGGACGAATTAACAATCTGTTACAAAATAATAGTTGACATAGTCTCTTATTCGTATATAATACAAAACAGAGCTAATATTAACTACTTATATTTCATTTGACACTTATTGAATTATGGGCAACAGATAGCATCCAAATGAGCAAGGTCCGGTGAACACTTTCATTTCAACTTCAATTCAAGCTACATCGAGGTGATTCAAAGATGTGTACCTGGTAATCGAATTACAGCAAAAGGAAGAGGAGATCAACAGCTATGCAACAGTAATACAACAGCAGTAATTTGAAGTTCCACACAGCCACAAACACAACTCAGAAAGTTGTAAAACCAGACAACAAACTCAACAACCAAATAGACCCAACTTAAAACCAACTTCAACCCAGGAAATAGTAGAGAGCAGTCCAGGATTCAATTTTAAGCAGACAACACACCAGTTTCAACAGAACAATGATCACAGCAGAACATAAATCGAACCAGGAAGCTCAATGGAATAGTGATTCCATGAAAACTCTCAAAATGACCTTTTTGAACTCTTAAACTCAGTCAGTTCTTTCTGACTCTTAAGACTGTTTTTAACTCTTGAAAACTGATCAAGAAGCTTTCAATACTAATTCCAAAACTAAATGCCCTCATATGTTATAAATCAGCCAAATTTCTACTTAAACTCTGGACTTCTTGTGTTTAAAAATCCAGCCTAGACTCTCTGAAAAAATAAACTGACCTTCCAAAGTTCCCCCCTCTCCTTAGTCAAAATGGCTCTACTTTATAGCCTAAGATAGACCTCTAAGGTCTGTCTTGAAACCCACAGGACTAATCCTGCCCATTCCCCTTTGATTCCCATGCCTAAGTGCCTTGTTCTTGTTTTAGTTCATGTTCCCCACTCTTGGTTCCCTAGTGTTTCAATCAAGAGTCATGGGTTGATTAAAATATTACTATTAACTCCCCATGCTCTTATGTTTGGTTCCCTATTCCCTATTAAACTAAGGTATCTAATTAACCACTTGACAGCCCCCCTTAGGTTGTTCTAATTACTGCCCTATTAATTCCAAAATTACCCCTTAATTTCCCTGTATATTACTGTATTACACTAAGATTTACAAGTCTGATGTTATAACCTATATAAGCTTAAACCTATGAAGCTGGTTTCTACTTAAAAACCTAAGTTACTACAGCTATAGCAAATTCACAACCTAAGTTCAAACTCAAAACTCAGATCATAACAGGGGTGTTAATCAAATGGCATGAATTGGTCATATTGGGAACCAATCCTGACCAATTCAAAACCAACTGATCAATCAGGTATTTGCTAATACAAGATAAGATTGAAGCGATACTGAGCAAGGCATATCAATACAAGTTTTAACACAGAGAAGAGAAACATGCTGGTAATCATACTAGAACGAACAAAATCATGCTTCTCTAGTTTTTTAGGCAAATTAATTGATGACACTTATTTAAACGACTATACAAGCTATAACAGATAACAAACAAACAACGAACACAGATTAGACAGACTAATAAGGCGATTCCATGCCTTGGACCAAACAGGGGACTTATAAAACTAACTATTCGATGACATTGTCAAATCGACTATATAGTTTATAACACATATTTAACAATGGACAGAAGAAAAGGTCGACCAAATAAAAGGTCTAGAGATGGACAGAATAATTGATACAACAATTGAAAAAATCAATTAAACTAAACTAGACTCTCAAACGGATATTAATAGAACACAATAGAACAAAGGGAAAGGAAAAATTACCTCATAAACTCAGAATCTAGACGACCAAGGTTTGAAGTCAGACTTGAACACTTTGAGGTCGAACGGACCTTAATCGAGTGTTCTCAACTGAGAACACTTCGACTAAGGTCTATTAGACCCCAAATCTTTCTTTAATTTGGACAGAATCCATGGTTTGGACTTTATAGGGTTCTTACGTTCGATTGGTGGTTCGAACATTTTTGGCCAGATTCGAGCCAAACCAGCGTTGGCTTGGTAACGAAGGAGGTCTGGGGGTTGTCTGGTATGAATTTGGTCCTGGTTGGGGTAGGTTAAGGTTTTGCTCGAATCTTCAAATGAAGATTCGAGAAGTTTGAGGATGATTCGGAGCAAACCATTCATGGATTCGTGTTCAGGGTGATTGGGTGGCTTAGGGGTGTTAATCTGGTGACAGGCGGCATTGTTTCCGCCGGGTTTCAGTCGGTGGAGTCACATGGCGGCTAGGGTTTCGCCCGGTCTGTCTCTGAGCTTGGAAATAAGACAAAGGGGTGAGAGGGGGGGTGGTTTGGGATTAGGTGGATGGGTAGGGAGATTAAGGTTATATACGAGGGGGAGCATTTGATCTTGGCCGTTGGATCGATTGAGATCAACGGCCTGGATTTCTCACTTAAGAGGAGCGACGTCGTTTCAGTTTCTTTGAGACCGGATCGGTCTTAGGTGGAAATGGGTCGGGGCATGGGGGTGAGTTGGAGCCGTTAGATCAATAGGAATGGACGGCTTAGATTGACTCACATGAAACGGCGTCGTTTGAGCTTGGACGGGAGCTGCACTGGTCGTTCGATCAACGACTCAGATTTAAGACGCTGAAACGGCGTCGTTTGGGTTGGTCTGAGAGATCAAGCAACTGGGTTGGGTCATTGTATTGAGATTGGGCCTTGGATTTTAATTCAAAATTGGCCCAACCGAGTTTTGCCCACTATTTTCATTCTCCTTCTTTTTCTTTCATTTTCTTTTAATTCCTAAAAAACCAAAATTCCTAAATTAAATGGTAACATCAAAAATCAAACTACAAAAATATTAATCAACCCTAATCAATAATTAACACACAAGAGTAGTCATTAATTAAAACAAAAGTCACACAAAAATGATAAATATGCAAAAATGCCTATTTTTGTGATTTTCCTCTTTTAAAACCAAATTTTTGTTTAATTAATTCCTAAGTGCCAAATTAGCTCCTAAATGTGCATGCAACATATATTTTTGTATTTTTCTACTAATTTAGACATATAAACACGAACGCACAAAATGCAAAAAATATAAAAGGAAAATAACACAAAAATCCGGAAAAATTGCACACAACACAAAACATTTCATTTTGGATTTTTTGGGAGTATTTCTCCTATAGGGCAAAAATCACGTGCTTACACATCCAAATCTTCAAAACATGAACAATGACTGCCAACTTTAGATCATGAACCGTATAATTCTTCTAGTGGATCTTCAATTGCCTCGAAGCATAAGCAATGACTCTGCCATCCTGCATTAATACCGCACCAAGCCCAATACGGGAAGCATCACAATAAACTGTATAAGGCCTTGAGCCTGTGGGCAAAACCAATATCGGTGCCGTAGTCACAGCTGTATTGAGCTTCTGAAAGCTCTCCTCATACTCGTCTGACCATCTGAACTGGGCACCCTTTTGGGTCAATCTGGTCATCGGGGCTGCTATGGATGAAAATCCCTCCACGAATCTGCGGTAATAACTTGCTAACCCCAAGAAACTCCGAATCTCAGTAGCTGATGCTGGTCGAGGCCGGTTCTTGACTGCCTCAATCTTCTTCAGGTGCACCTGAATACCCTCTGCTGATACGACATGACCCAGAAATGCAACCGAACTCAACCAGAACTCGCACTTCGAGAACTTAGCATATAACTCACTATCGTTCAGAGTCTGAAGAACCACTCTGAGGTGCTGCTCGTGCTCCTCCCGGCTGCGGGAGTACACCAGAATATCATCAATAAAGACTATCACGAACAAGTCCAAGTAAGGTCTGAACACTCTGTTCATCAACTCCATAAATGTTGCTAGGGCATTGGTCAACCCAAATGACATGACCAAAAACTCATAATGTCCGTACCGGGTGCGGAATGCTGCCTTAGGGACATCAGACGCCCTAATCCTAAGCTTATGGTAGCCAAATCTCAAGTCTATCTTAGAAAACACCTTCGCACCCTGAAGCTGGTCAAACAAATCATCAATTCTCGGCAATGGATGCTTTTTCTTTACCGTCACCTTGTTCAACTGCCGGTAATCAATGCAAATCCTCATCGATCCATCCTTTTTCTTTACAAATAACACTGGCGCACCCCAAGGAGAAAGGCTAGGCCTGATAAAACCCTTCTCTAGCAAATCATGCAACTGATCCTTTAACTCCTTCAACTCTGGCAGGGCCATGCGATACATCGGAATAGAAACGGGCTGCGTGCTTGGGCCAGATCAATACAGAAATCAATATCCCGATCGGGCGGCATACCCGACAGGTCTGAAGGAAAAACCTCGGGAAACTCCCGAACAATAGGAACAAAGTCAATAGAAGGAACCTATGCGCTGGAATCGCGAACATACGCCAGATAAGCTAAACACCCCATCTCGACCATGCGTCGAGCCTTTACATATGAAATAACACTGCGGGTGGCATGTCCTGGGGTCCCTCTCCACTCCAAGGGGTAAATCTAGTAAAGCCAAGGTCACGGTCTTGGCGTGACAATCCAAGATAGCATGATACGGGGACAACCAATCCATCCTTAATATAACGTCGAAATCCACCATGTGTAAAAGTAATAAATCAACATAGGTTTCAAGACCCTTAAACACTACCACACAGGAATGATGAACTCGATCGACGACTATAGAATCACCCATCGGTGTAGATACATAAACAGGGATACCCAAAGCATCACTAGGCATAGCCAGGTGAGGTGCAAAATAAGATGACACATATGAATACGTAGACCCAGGGTCAAATAGCACTGAAGCATCCCTATCACAAACCAGAATAGTACTTGTAATAACAACATCTGAAGACTCAGCCTCTGGCTTGGCTGGCAAAGCATAACACCGGGGCTGGGCCCCACCTCCCTGAACCATGTCTCTGGGACGATCAGTTACTGGCTGACCTCTAACTCTGCCGGTCCAAGCTCCACATCTACGGTCTCTACCTCCACCTCTATGATCCCTACCCCCGCCTCTAGCTAGCTGGAAAAGCTGTGGATCACCTGGTGCCAGAATCATGGGGCGAGGACCCTGCTGCTGAGAGCTACCCGAGGCTCGAGGGCAAAATCTGACAATGTGACCGGGCTCACCACACCCATAACAAGCCCTCGACTGCTGAGACTGTTGGCCCTGTCGACCTAAATGTGCTCCCCGGAAGCTATAAAGAGGAGGTGCACTGATGGGCTGCTGATCAGAATAATACTGCTGAGAACCACCACCGCCTGGAGTACCATGAGAAACCTGTAGTGCTGACTGAAAGGGCCTCGGTGAATGGCCTCTACCATAAGAATCCCTACCTCCAGACGAGGTACCACTGAACCTACCAGAATGACGAGGCCTCTTATCCGACACATGACCGCCTCATCGTGCAAGGGCCATCTCAACTCTGTGGGCCACATTGGTCGCCTCCTAAAAAGAAATCTCACTCCCGGCTCCCATAGCCATCTGGAGACGGATCGGCTGAATCAATCCATCAATAAACCTCTACACCCTCTCTCGCTCTGTGGGGAGTATAACGATAGCATGGCGTGCTAGATCAATGAACCGAGTCTCATACTGCGTGACTGTCATGGAGCCGTGCTGGAGGCGCTCGAACTGCCTGTGAAGTGCCTCCTGCTAAGTGACTGGGAGAAACTTCTCCAAAAATAACTTTGCGAACTGATCCCATGTCAATGCTGGCGACCATGCTGGTCTAGATAGGCAATAGTCCTTCCACCAAGTCTTGGCGGATCCTGCAAGCCGAAAGGTGGCAAAATCGACTCCATTGGTCTCCACAATACCCATGGTCCTAAGGATATCATGGCAGCTGAATAAGAAATCATGTGGATCCTCTGATGAAGCACTGCTGAATGTGGTGGTGAATAGCTTGGAGAGCATATCAAGTGTAAACAAAGCATCTAAAGACATCGCCGCTCCATCGCCGATGTGGGCTGCAATTCCTGGCCGAGCTGTCATAGTTGGCTGAACCACTAGAACATGAGCCTGGGGAGCTACTTCCGGAGTACGTGTAGCAGGAGTCTGAACCCCTCCTCCAGCCTGAGAAGTGTCTGGTGCTACTGCCAGCAAACCCGCTCTAGTGACACTCTCCATAAAGCCTGCCAATCTGACTAAAGCATCCTGAAGATCTGGGGTGACCATGACCCCTCCTGGGAACTGAGCTGGGCCCACTGGAGCTGCTGGGGCCGGAACCTCCTCATCATAGTCAATATGAGGCTCTACCTCTGGGACTGCTGCCCGGGGCTGAGCTCTGCCCGTGCCTCGGCCTCTGGCACGGCCTCGGCCTCTGCCCCTCGCAGGAGCTACTGTTGGGGGCTCTGGCTGCTGTGCGGTAGACGAGGAAGCACGTGTTCTCTCCATCTGCGAAAGAATAGAGTAGAAAGACAATCAGTATTTGAGAAACAGAATCGCACGACAAGAAAGAACAAAGTGAAACTTTTCCTAACTCCGTATCCTCTGGGGGATAAATACAGACGTCTCCGTACTGATCCCTTAGACTCTACCAAGTTTGTCCGTGAGTAGCGAGACCTATGTAACCTAGAGCTCTGATACCAACTTATCACGACCCGAATTTCCCAACATCGGGAGTCGTGATGATGCCTACTGTCGGAGCTAGGCAAGCCAGCCATTTTAAACATTCCCTGAATTCACCTCAACAATAACAATATAAATATAATGAGTCATTTAAATAAAAGCGGAAGTCTTTAAAATATAGATAACTGAAATAACCCAAAATGCGGAAGTTTAATATTTCTCGACCCAAGACTGGTGTCGCAATCTCACGAACTACAAAAGCGTGCTACAAACAAGTCTGAATAGAAATACATAAATGTCTGTCTCGGTATAATGAAAACAAACTAAAAACATAGAAAGGGACTCTGGCTCGCGAACGCCAGCTAGGCTTCCTCGTAAGTCCCTGGACTGAAGTCAGCTGCCGATCAATATCCTATTGATGTGGTCCAAAAGCTACTCCTGGATCCGTGCAAAATAATGCACAGAGTTTAGCATCAGCACAACCGACCCCATGTGCTGGTAAGTGCCTGGCCTAACCCCGGCGAAGTAGTGACGAGGCTAGACAGGACTACCAAATCAACCTGTGCAGTTCAATATATTTGTATGCAATAAAAGGAAAGAATTCCGAAATTAAACAGTTAAAAGGGAGGGAGCATGCTATGGGGGAGTACAATCCGGATATAAAGTCAAAAAACTTAAGTAAGAAACAGGGCAATAACAATTATTAACAAAGCAGAAAAATCAACAGTTGCACGACATCAACCTTCGTGCTTTTACTCTCATTCTCACCAAAAGCAATCAAATAAAATGCACGACATCACCCTTCGTGCTTTCCCTCACATAACTCTCATTTCATGGCACAGAATTATCCTTCGTGCAATTATAGTCAAATCAGAGCACGGAATGTCCCATCATGCATAAATAATCAAAACATGGCACGGAATGACCCTTCGTGCAAATATAATCAAAACATAGCACGGAATGACCCTTCGTGCAAATATAATCAAACATGGCACGGAATGACCCTTCGTGCATTATCACTCTTCCTCACCCAAACATCAATCACAACCAAACGGGCGAGGGAATAAGCAAATAATAAGAAATGTCCCGGCAAGGGAAAAACACAATTAAACAGCTAAATCCCGGCAAGGGAGCAACAACAATAATTCTCACATCCCAGCAAGGGAAATAATAAATATACTCAAACCATCCCGGCAAGGGAGATAATCAATATACTCAAACCATCCCGGCAAGAGATTAATCATATCTCTTTCTATTTCTTTCATTTCTTACCCAATAGTCTTTTTATCGTTCGAGCCAACGCTCCAAAGAATTTACAATTCATAATTAGTTCTCATACTCTTCACATTGCATAAAGTTCATCAATTAACATGGAAAAGTCATAACAATATCAGGATAAGTACATACAAGGACCCACGGTCATGCTAGACACCGGTGTATAGATACTCGTCACCATGCCTATACACCGTACTCGATCATTTAGCAATTAGCAAATAATAACACTCTAATCCTATTCTCTCAAGCCAAAGTTAGATCAAACACTTACCTTAACTTCCACGACCAAATCAATCAACAACATCCGCTTTTCCTCTACAATCCGACTCCGAAACAATGATATCTAGGCATAATTAATTCAATAATATCAATAAAGGCTTAATGGCAACATCCCATAGCCTAGATATGAATTTCCTAGCATTCTTCCAAAGATACCAAAATTCGACACCGGGCCCATATGGTCCAAACACGAGGCTCGGACCAAAACCCAATCACCCATAACCCCACGAGTTCAAATATGCAATTTATTTTAAGATTCGACCCCAAATTGAGGTTGAATCACCCAAAATTCTCAAAACCCTAACTCTACCCAAAACCCTTAATTTCTACTTTGATTTCATGTTTTTAGACCTAGGAATTCACTAATTAAGGAAGAAAAACGAAGGAATTAGGTGGGGAATTACTTACCCAAGTGACCTTGAAGAAGGGAGGCTTCAATGGGGTCCTAAGGCTTGAAGGAGAAGGGAGCTCGTGAGAAAAAGTGAAGAAATCATGTATGCTACTGTTCTGTTTTTTAAAAAAATCACTAAAGGGATTTACTCTACGCGTTCGCGACACAGAGGTCGCATTCGCGATGAAGGGGGAATGGAGGCATCGCGTTCGCGATTGTGAGAACGCAATCGCGAAGGGGAAAGTTGAGGGGGTCCAGGAATTTGTTATACGCGAATGCGTGAAGACCCACGCGAACACGATGAGAAGGCTGGTCAACTTACGCGTTCGCATACTGGGGAATGCGAATGCAGAGAAGGAACTTCCGGGGGTCCTGAAATTGGCTTACGCGATCGCGATAGTGATGATGCGAACGCGAAGAAAGGAGACCTGCGAAGCATCGCGAACGCGTGCTGAAGGACGCGAATGCGAAAAAGGGAATGCCTGTGCAAAAATTGCAGAAAATCTGATATCATCCTAAGTCCAAATCTACCCCGAATACCTCCGAAAATACTCCCAAGCCCTCGGGGCTCCTAACCAAACACACGCACTAACTCAACAACCTCATACAAACTTAACCGAGCGATCAAATCGCCATAACAACACCAAAATCAATGAATCAAACCCCAAAATCATCATTTTTCATTCTAACTTCATAAACTTCAAACTTTAGATATTTAGGTTCGAAACATGTCAAATGACGTCCGATTTCGACCAAACTTTACAGAAAGCGCTTAAAACATATTTAAGACTTGTTCCGGGCATCGGAACCAAAATACGAGCCTGATACCATAGTCTTTTAATCAATTTTTATTTCCATTTTTCTTAATAATACCAGAAAAACAATTTCACAAAAAAATTCTTTTTCTCGACTCTGGGCACATGTCCGAGTCCCATATTTTTCTACGGACCCTCCGGGACCGTCAAATCACGGGTCCGGGTCCGTTTACCGAAAATATTGACCGAAGTCAACTTTAATCATTTTAAAGCTACATTTTGAAATTTTTCACAGAATTTAACATATAATCTTTCCGGTTATGCGCCCGGACTGCGCATGCAAATCGAGGCAACTAAAAGTGAGGTTTTCAAGGTCTCGGAAATGCGAAAAAAGAGAGAAATCCGGTGATGACCACTTTGGGTCGTCACAATTTGTACCATTTATATTTTATTATTACTGCCAGTTTTTAATTAGTTATTTGTATGAATAAGTGGGAAAGAAAGACTACTGTGAGTAGTATTCCAGTCAAACGAAATGCATGATTCTCGTCCTTAAATGTAATGTCATTAACTGATTATTTTGCAATGTCTATTGGGATTTTTTTCCTAACTATACCATATATGAAACCTTATTACCAAAAATGTACATTATTTGTTAATTACCCGCCCAGTCCACGTTTTGCCTACAAATTTTGTACCATTCGACTATTAGGCATTAAAAGGGCAGAATATTCCCTAAAATTAAGGAGATAATCTTGGTGTTAATTGATTCTACATTAAATTTAATTTTTAAAAAGGTAAAGGAGATTTCTCATCTGCGTATTTTTCTCCAGAACTACAATTCAAATTCTCGAAAAAAAAAATGAACAATTCAAATTTTCGAGTTTCAACAACTCAAAGTTGAAAAAATCTGTTCTTCGTCGTTTCTTCTATCACGGAAGGTTTGAGAGATTCAATATCAAGTTCCGTTGCAACAGGATTAGGGGTGTTTGAGGATCCTGATCCACCACCCTTTACATATACCCTTATCTTCTACTGATCCTCCCACCGCAACTGATCAACCCCTTCAACATCTTCAAGGATAAGATCAAAATGACGTCAATAATTAAAGTCCTTTCTAGTATCTCTAAACCACATCTTAACTGCATTTTTCTAGAAAAGAAAATGGCATACAATTTTATCTACTTTGCTTTCCTCAAGATGCAGCTAGCATGATGTCATATCTGATTCAAAAAAACAAGCACCAATTAAATGGACATAAAGTGGAGAGTTCAAAGGCAGATCAATGACAATAACTTAAAGCTTGTAAACAACAACAAAAAATGAGAAGAAAAAAATAACAGCAATAGGTCTTCTTAGTTTTATGATATTATCTACAAATTTACTACATATATCTGCAATTTGATTACAATTTCTTTATTTGGTGCAGAAAAAAATATTTTAATATACAGTGTCTCCAGATTGTAGATAAATTATAGGCAAATTGTAGTTTACTTATAGTTTGTAGTTAATTTGTAGATAAATTGTAGATAAAATTTAGATATATTGTAGATACTATATTTTTAATATTGTAATTTTTTTTATTTGTGTTTGTTCTGAAAATGCAGGTGAGGGCTTCAACAGATCATATACATATTGTGTTGGATGGTGTGAAGCGGTACATTGGTTGTCTAGAAAACAAGAAATGTAGCTGTGGCCAATTCCAACTTGAAGAACTTCCACGTGTAAATTGTTTCCAGATTGTAGTTATAATATAGGTTAAATGTAGTTAATTTGTAGTTTTTGTAAAATTTTGCAGACAATTTGCAGATTAATTGTGGATGTCACATTTCTATAATTTGCTCTTCATCTACAAAATTTCTACAAAAAAACTATAAATAAACTACAATTGCACCCACACTGTCAAACTTATATTGGGTCAGATGTTTGTTAACCAGGTTTTTTCCTAGTTTGGTCAAGAACTTGTGTGTCAATGCCGGATAAGTGTGACACTTGAAGAATCTCTACCTTTAAAGAATCTCTAAATTGCCTAAAAAGACAATTTATTCAATATTAAAATAACATAGACAAAATGGAGTCGGAGGTTACAGAAGATTCATATGGCTGCCCCATAAATTTACAATTGAGAATTGTTGATTGATCGATTGAGGAATTCTTCTGTGTTCATCGTCTTATTCAACTTCGCTTACTGCCTCCATTTTCAAATCTTCCTCCATCTTTGATCCTTTCTTCTACTTCGCTAACCCCAATAGAGACGCAGAGAAACACTTTGAAGATTTGATTAATTTGATTTGATTTTGCCGCTGGTATTTGGTATTTGCCGAAGTGAGAGATTACTTCCATCTGTTTAAAAGCAAGGTTTCTTACGGCGCTGATCGGATCTTAGGAATTAAAGGGAGAGAGAAACGTGGGATATATGGATACCTTTAATTAAGGAGTAAAAACTGCCCATTAATTAGACCCTTAATTAAGTATGATATAGGATTGGTAATTTGGTATACGGGTTTGTAATTAAATCAAACCTTAAACATGGAGGGTAAAAAGGTTTCCTATGTGGTATAGGAATATAAAAATTCCATGTCTATTAGCCACAAGAACCATTATGCTTTATTAGATTAGCACACTAATTTTTCATTAGTTATTTGTAGAACTCGACTACCCCTTATAATATAAAGGTTATTTTATAATTTATAGATCATTATATGAGATATTTGCATTTGCATTACCAAAAATAATAATTATATCCATATTTCATACAAATTACAAAAATTAAATAATTTTAACTTTAAGATAATCTAAAATTGTGATTGATTACCTATGCATGTTTCATTATTCTTGTTGAATGCTCAAAATGTTTCTACTCTGGTGTGCTTAAATGAAGTACACTTTCTTTTAGTTTTTGATGTTCGACATTTATCACACAGTAAGGTTTATTTCGCAAAAAGAAAATATATACTACCTTAAAATAGCCAATACTAAATAGTTCTTCCCATTCCACTTGTTATCTCCACCACCAAACAATATGCAGATGTGACGACCCAAAGGGTCATCACCTGTTTTCTCATTCGCTCTGTGCTTCTGAGGCCTTGAAAATCTCACTTTTAGTTGCCTTGATTTGCGTGCGCAGTCCGACTGCGTAGCCGGAAAGATTATATGTTAAATTCTGTGAAAAATTTCAAAATATGGCTTTAAAATTATTAAAGTTGACTTCGGTCAATATTTTTGGTAAACGGACCCAGACTCGTGATTTGACGGTCCCCAAGGGTTCGTAGAAAAATATGGGACTCGGGCATGTGCCCGGAGTCGAAATCCGAGGTCTAGAACCCGAGGAAAAGAATTTTTGTGTAAAATTATTTTTCTGGAATTATATGAAATTCTGAAATGAAAATTGATCAGAAGACTATGGTATCAGGCTCGTATTTTGGTTCCGATGCCTGGTACAAGTCTTAAATATGTGTTAAGCACTTTCTGTAAAGTTCGGTTGAAAACGGATGTCATTTGACGTGTTTCAGACTTAAAATGGGAAATTTGATTTTTATGAAAGTTGTAAGAAAATTATGTGTTTTGAGGCTTGATTCTATGTAAACGATGTTATTTTGGCGATTTGATCTCACGAGTAAGTCTGTAGGATATTTTTGAGGTTGTGCACATGTTTGGTTTGGAGCCCTGAGGGCTCGGGAGAGTTTTGGGTAGGGATCGGATTGCATTCCTCATTTTTGTAAAATCTGGTATTTTGGGCTTCTGTTGTTTTCGCAAATGCGAAGGGGGACTCGCAAAAGCGACCTCGCAAATGCGAACTCTGAGGTCGCAAATGCGGAGTCTAGGACCTGGGCATAGGATCGCAAATGTGATCTCCTTCCTCGCAAATGCGAACTGGCTCTGGTCGCAAATGCGAAAGACCCTGGACTGTTCATGTTCGCAAATGCAAACTTTTGTCTCGCATTTCCCAGGTCTATTGGGTTCGCAATTCCCACTGGGTTCGCAATTCCCATAACTGAGGCCTGTATGTTTTATACTTAGACGAATTTTAAACCCATTTTCTTCATTCATTCAAAACACAAACTCCATAGGCGATTTTTCAAGCACAAACCTTCTTCCAAATTATTTGTAAGTCAACTTTTACTTAATTTTTTCAATCTCTAACATCATTAAACATGTTTTTATCTTAAAATCAAGGATTTTCATGGGTGAAATTGGAGGTTTTGGGTAGAACCTAGGTTTTCTTAAAATTTGAGATTTGGACCTCAATTTGAGGTCTGATTTCAAAATAAATCATAGATATGAACTCGTGTGGGAATGGGTAACCGGGTTTTGGTTTGAACCTCAGGTTTTGACCACATGGGCCCGAGGGCATTTTGGGAAATTTTGAGTAAAACTTTGGGAAATTCATTTTCATGCATTCAAATTGATTGAATTAGCATTTGTTGATACATTCAAGTAATTTGTGACTAGATTCGAGCGGTTTTGTGGTAAATTCGAAGGGTAAAGCTACATTAGAGGCTTGAGTTGATTTTTGGAGCATTTGAGGTAAGTGTTTGGTCTAACTTTGGTTTGAAAGAATAGGAGTAGAGTCTTATTTGCTAATTGCTATTTGTCGAGTATGGTGTATAGGCATGGTGATGAGTATCTATACACTGGTGTCAAGCATGATCGTGAGTCCTGAATTTCTAAGTTATCGAATTCTTAATTGTTGTTTATGAGGAATTGGTTGGAAATCTTTAAACATTGAGCCGGTAATTGTTAAGACTGAGCATTGATTTAAATATGTTAAGTAGAAATTGAATAAGTTTGGTTATAGCTGGATTTTCCCTTGTCGGGATAGTTTATTATATTATTTTGTTCCCTTGTCGGGATTATTTTATGTATTGTGTTGAAAGAAATGGGATCGTGTGGCACACCGACCACTTATATATTATGAAATGGGATCGTGTGGCACGCCGACCACGAGGTATTATGAAATGGATCGAGTGGTACGCCTACTACGTGATATTATGAAATGGGAGCGAGTGGTACGCCTACCACATGATATTATGAAATGGGAGCGAGTGGTATGTCTACCACGCGATATTATGAAATGGGAGCGAGTGGTACTCCTACCACGTGATATTATGAAATGGAAGCGAGTGGTACGCCTACCACGTGATATTATGAAATGGAGTGAGTGGTACGTCTACCATGAGATATTATGAAATGAGAGCGAGTGGTACGCCTACCACGTGATGTTATGAAATGGGATCGAGTGGTACGCCTACCACGTGATATTTTGTGAAATGGGATTGAATTTCACGCCTGCAACGAGAGGAAATTGAAACAAGTGAAAGTAGTTTGTTTTCCCTTATTCTGTGTTAGAAGGAATCAGATGTAGTTTCCTTGTTATTCTTGATATTCCGTTTTATCTGCTACCCCATAAGCATGTTCCCCTCCCAGTTATAATTGTTTACTTTCCGCTATTATTTTGTTGTACTTGTATATATATCTGCACAGGTTTATCTGGTAGTCTGGTCTAGCCTCATCACTACTTCGCCGGGGTTAGGCCAGGCACTTACCAGCATATGAGGTCGGTTGTGCTGATGCTATACTCTGTGCATCTTTTTGCACAGATCCAGGAGCAGCTTTTGGACCACAGCAGCAGGATTTTTGACTGGGAGCTGACTGCAGTCCAGGGATTTACGAGGTAGCCATAACTGGCTTTCGCGGGCCGGAGTCCTTTTCTATGTTTTCAGTTTGTTTTCATTGTACTGAGACAGACATTTATGTATTTCTATTCAGACTTGTTTGTAGCACTTTTTAGTAGTTCGTGAGATAGTGACACCGGTCTTGGGTAGAGGCTACAGAGTTAGGAAAAGTTTCACTTTTGTTCTTTCTTGTCGTGCGATTCTGTTTCTCAAATACTGATTGTCTTTCCACTCTGTTCTTTCGCAGATGGCGAGAACACATGCTTCCTCTTCTACCGCGCAACAGCTCCTGCGAGGGGCAGAGGCCGAGGAAGGGGCAGAGCTCAGCCCCGAGCAGCAGTCCCAGAGGTGGAGCCTCATATTGACTATGATGATGAGGTTCCAGCCCCAACAGCTCCGGTGGGCCTATCTCAGGTCCCAGGAGGGGTCATGGTCACCCCAGATATTCAGGACACTTCAGTCAGATTGGCAGGCTTTATGGAGAGCGTCACTAGAGCGGGTTTGCTTCCAGTAGCACCAGCCTCTTCTCAGGCTGGAGAAGGAGTTCAGACTCCTGCTACACGTACTCCAGAGCAGGTAGCTCCCTAGGCTCATGTCCCAATGGTTCAGCCAGCAGTGATAGCTCAGCCAGGTATTGCAGCCCAGGCCGGTGATGGAGCGGCTATGTCTTTGGACGCTTTGTAGAGACTTGATTGGTTGTCACGACCCTAATTCACCAATCGTGAACACGTCATGGCGGCACCTTGTTACAACGACTAGGTAAGCTTGACAGTGCAGAAGTAACAACCAATACGGAAATATTAAGTCAAAAGTTAAATAACTTCAGGAAGTATACAACTTGCCACTTGGCACATACACTTTGACTCTACAAATTCTGAAACAGAAATCCCAAAACCCGGAATCTCACGGAAACCACAGGCTAAT
>MU780951.1:3230-51025 GCA_026770625.1 Nicotiana glauca
AACTCGGGAATGCCTAACACCTTCTCCCGGGTTAACAGAATTCCTTACTCGGATTTCTGGTTCGCGATTGTTAAACAGAGTCAAACCCTTCCTCGATTCGGGATTCAAAACGGTGACTTGGGATACCATAAATCTCCCAAGTGGCGACTCTGATTTCTTAAATAAAAAACGAATCCCGTTTCGATTGTCCTTAAAATGGAAAAACTCCTTTATTACTACATCTCTTCCCGAGGTGTAGTAAAAGCGGATAAAGTTTCGGTAAAAAAGAGGTGTGACATTAGGTATAAGAACATACCATGGAACTGAGTTTGAAAATTCTAAATTTCTTGAGTTCTATAGCACATATGGAATTGATCATAACTTTTCTACACCTAGAACTCCACAACAAAATGGTGTTGTGGAAAGAGAAAATAGATCTCTAGAAGATATGACAGGACCATGCTGATTGCTAGTTGAATGCCTAAGAGCTTTTGGACTGAGGCAGTCAATACTGCTTGTTATTTGCTAAATAGATGCATGGTCAGAACCATTCTTGAGAAAACTCCCTATGAGTTACTTCGAGGGAGAAAGCTTAACATCACTCACGTAAGAGCTTTTGGGTGCTAATATTTTGTGCACAATAATAGCAAATAAGCTCTAGGAAAGTTTGATGACAGAAGTGATGAGGGAATTTTCTTGGGCTACTCACGACATAGTAAAGCTTACAAAGTATTTAATAAAATAGCTATGTGCGTAGAAGAAAATGTTCATGTTATTTTTGATGAATCAAACAACATGGTTGAGAAATGTCTGCAGGATGAAGACTATGACATAGGGCCCACTGATGAAGGAAATTATAAAGAACATGAACACCAATTCAAAAGATAGATCAGGAGAACCTAAGGAAGTTGAAAGTGATCAGGAAGAACAATAAGAAGAGAGAACTACTCTGACTGCTACCTAAACAGATGAAGCTATAAGCCTATAACTACTGACACAGGTCCTTTAGGTCACTTCTTGTGTGAACCATCTCTAGGGATGCAAATTAGATCATGGAAACATCAAAGCTCACACCTATTTGAGAACATCATCTCTGATATTAATGCTGGAGTGCAAACCAGGTCATCTCTGAGAAACCTATGTGCACTTACAACATTCCTCTTACAAGTTGAGCCTAAGAATATAAAGGAAGCCCTAAAGGATCCAGCTTGGACTATAGCCATGCAAGAAGAGTTGAATCAGTTTGAAAAGGCAAGGTCTGGCACTTAGTGCAAAGACCCAAGAATAGAACTGTCATAGGTACTAGATGTGTGTTCAGAAACAAGCTGGATCAGCAAGGAAATATCATAAGAAACAAGGCCGGAATGGCAGTTCAGGGATACAATCAATAAGAAGGCATTGACTATGATGAGTCATTTTCACCTGTAGCCAGAATGGAAGCTATAAGAATTCTAATAGCTTTTGATGCACACATGGAGTTCACCCTGTATTCGATGGATGTTAGAGTCATTCTTGAACGGTTACCTGAATGAGGAGGTGTTTGTTAAACAACCTCTTGGGTTTGAGAGTGAAGAGTTCTCTAACTATGTGTTCAAATTAGACAAAGCCCTGTATGTATTGAAATAGGCTCTAAGAGCTTGGTACGAGAGGCTCTCAAAATTTCTCTTGACCAATAACTTTGTAAGAGGAAATGTGGACAACACACTATTTCTGAGAAGTTAAGTCAAAAATCTTCTGATTGTACAAGTATATGTGGGTGATATTATCTTTGTGGCTACTAATGAAGCAAGATGATAGGGAATAAATTTAAAATGAGCATGATGGGTAAATTGAAATTCTTCTTGGGGCTGTAAATCAAGCAAACGCCTACGGGAACTATGACACATCAACAAAAATACATCAAGGTGCCATTGAAGAAATGCAACATGGACTCCTCTAAGTCTGTAGACACTCCTATTGCCATTGCAACAAAGTTGGACCTTGATGAAGAATGGAAATGTGTGGAACAAAAGCTGTATAGAGGAATGATTGGGTCACTGTTGTATCTTACAACAAGCAGGCCTGATATTGTATTTAGTATGGTATTGTGTGCAAGATTTCAAGCAAATCCCAAAGAGTCTGATCTGAAGGCTGTCAAAAGAATACTCAGATATCTTAAAGGGACTCCGAATCTGTGTCTGTGGTATCCTAGAGGATATAACTTTGATCTAGTTGGTTATGCTGATGTTAACAATGCAGGATTTTATATTGACAGGAAAAGCACTTCAGGAACAACACACTTTCTTGGTTCTTGCCTGGTGTCTTGGGGAACAAAAAAAAGCAAAACTCAGTGGCTTTGTCTATAGCTGAAGCAGAATATGTGGCAACAACATCCTTTTGTGCTTAGTTGATATGTATAAGATAACAACTAAGGGACTATGGTATTTTTGTTGACTGTGTTCCTATTTTCTTTAATAACACTAGGCCATAAACATTGCTAGAAACCCTTGTCAACACAAGATAACCAAGCATATTGATATTAGACATCATTTTCTTAGAGATAGTGTTGAAAAGGGAAATATCTCAATTAACTTATGTAAAATTGAATACCAAATTGCTGATATTTTTTCCAAGGCTCTAAGTATGAATCACTTTAAAAGGAACAGACTGGAACTGGGTTTAATTAATACTTCCAACTAGGTTGAACTCCAATTATTGGCTAGAAAAACATTTATATTAGATGTTGATGGTCGAGTATAATGTACTTGATTCAGTCTTGTGCTTGTCGTGAGCACACATACTCACCTAGAAAAGTCTAGCTGATAAATATGTCTTATGATACTAACCTATTGTGCTGAAGCTTTATTGCAAAAATGAGTAAAGAGTTGCTAAGGAGTTGGTTCTTTGAATCAAGTACGTGCCATCTTGGCTTAAATCGTTGGGACTTAATAACTGAAATTACTACTGTACTCAAACTCTCTAATCCTGTTAGCATCACTCCTATCAATCTTGTTCTCTCATCACTTTGACCAAATCAAGCCAAATTCCCTCTAAAGCAAAATCCTCATTCTAGGATGAAGCAAAACCCAAAAACATGAAGCCCAAGCCTAAGAAAAATGCAAAATCAACCAGTGAATCCACACCCGCACCTGTTCCTTCTCCACCTATACCTACACTATCGTACCCTACTCTTGTACCTGTACCCATTATTTCCACCTCTACTGGACCTTCATCTAGAAAATCAACTTCTTATGCACCTGTGTCTGTTTCCAAAATCACCTTTAAACCCACTAAGAACAAGGCTACGCCAAGAAATTAAGTTAAGAGTGACAGGGTGGTGATTCATGCTGCTACTAAGGAGGAAAAAGTGGTTAAGGAAGCTGTGGCTTAGGGGGAATCTGCATCTACTACTGATCATGTAAAATTACTTCCATCAAAGTTAGATGTTATGGTTTCTGCTATTGAAGTTGCACCCTTAGAAATAGTTCCATTCATGAGTTACAAACTACTAATAGAGGATACTACTTTAGAAACAAAAGTTGCAATTCAGGAGAAAAGTGTGGATACCACAAATGTCATACCTATGGTCTCTCTTACTGCTGGATTATGGCTGTCTAATGGGACTGGCCATCTTGTCCTGTCCCGGTCCCATCTCGCGTCCCGTCCCGCATCCCGTCCCATCCCACTTCATTCTAAACGGGATGAGCCCATGTTAAATGGGACACGGGATGGGACGCATTTCATCCCATTTGTCCCATCTTGTTTCATCCCGTCCCGCCTGTCCTGCCTGTCCCGCATTCTTTTTTTTTGAATTCTAGCCGTTGGGCAATGGCTTCAATTGCAAAATAGTCGTTCACAACGGCCAAAAACGGCTATAATTGGCCTCCGCTCCCCCAAAATATCCACTACCCCCCAAAAGTTTAATATAATCCCTAAGTTTATTAAATTATACTTTGGCCCTATTTTCTACTATAAATACCCCCATCCTTCTTTCTTTTTTCTCACAAAAATCAATCATTCTCTCTCAACTCTATTACATTCTATCTATATTATTCTATCAATTTTCTCACTTTCAAGTATTTGGGCAAGTTTTTGGAGCAACTTTCAAGCTTCAAATTAATTCATCAAGTATTTGAAGCAATATTTTGGGCAATTTCTTTAAGTTTTAATATTTAATCACGATGCAATCATTCCATCTCCTAGTTTTAATATATAATTTTTGCATATCATTTTAGTGGTTAATTTTTGTGTTTACTTTACGTGTTCAATTTTCGTATAACATTTGTGTGTTTAATTTTTGTGTTAGCTTTTTAAATTTAATTTCAAATTTAAATTATGGCAATTAAAAATTTATTTTGATTATTTAAAAAAAGTAGTAAAAAAATAGTAAAGGTGAAAGTAGTAGTAATGCTAATCCAAACCCTACTCCTAGAACTAGAAAATATATAGATGAAATGATTCATGTTGATAAAACTTTATTCACCTCTCCCCCCCAATATGTTATAATATTAATTTCGGAGAACAACTAGATCATGAAACTTTACACAGACAATTTGACAATGATATTTTTTTTGAGGACCAAGAAAATGAGGATGAAGAAAATGAGAAAGAAGAATTAGATGAAACACCCACTAGTCCCGCAACATAAGCTCCAACTATAGGTGTTTATCGGGCGGCTGGGACGGGCTGAACGGGAAAAATCCAAGCCCGTTCGGTTAGCGGGCGGGCTATTTTTGCGGGTTTTGTGGGCCCGTACGAGTTCGGGCTTAAACGGGCTCGAGCGGGCTGTGCTAATTTTTTTTAATTAAATTTTGCTAGCAATCGTACACAAATTAAAAAAAAATAAAAATAAAAATTTAACCCACTAACGGGCTGTACTGGGTTGCAGCCTATTAACAACCCGTTAACGGGTTAGCGGGCTTAGCGGATTCCGGTGTACTGGTATCCAAAATGTGTTCATCTAAAACCTGCTTCCCGTCCAACCTGTCCCAACCCGCCCTATATGCTACAGTAGCGGGCTGAACCGGGCTGAACTGGGATGAAACGGGCTGAAAACGGGTCAGCCCGGCCCGATTAACAGGTATAGCTCCAACACAAACTTTATCTCGGTCTGGAGCTTTACCCCTTGTACCTCCTGTAAGGGGTAAACCTAAGGTTGAACGTCCCAAAACATCACTTGCATGGAAATTCTTTAAACATGATAAAGTCAATCATCATGCTATATTTGAAAATGGTAAGAAAAAATTTGCACACACAAAAAGTGGTGGGACGAGGGGTTTAACCAGACACTTACTTAAGGAGCACAAATCTTTATGGATACAAGCTAACATAGAAGTCAAAAAAATTATGGATCCTAGCACCGGTACTGGCACTCTTAGTGGATCTGGCGGGGGTTCTAATTTTTTACAACAACAGCTTGACCCTGCTTCTGGTACTGTTTTACGCCCCTATAACAAAAAATAGAGATCAGGTGAACTTAGCAAAAATGGTGGCTGTCTGTGGCTTACCTTTTACTTTTCCTTCTCACCCTACTTTTGCGCATTATATGCAAGAAACTTATAATCCTGCTTTTCAAGGTTTTCCTAAGACCACAATTAGAAAAGATGTTTTTAAATTTCAAACTGAATATCTTTAATATATTCGTTGTGTATATTTTCAGTTAGATTGTAAAGTGTCTATCGCATTTATATAGGTTATAGTCCTAATGGTTGTGGTTGTTTCACTGTTACATGTCATTTAGTTGATCATCGCTGGAACATGCAAAAACGTATTATTGGTTATAAATTTGTTGATTCAAAACACATTGGAGCATATATTGCAACTAATGTTCTGCAAATACTTGATTTTTATGGACTCATTGATAAAGTTTTAACTATCAACTTAGATAACGCTTCTCCTAATACAACCGCAATAACTAGCTTAAAAACTAGACTTTGTCCAATTAATTCAGCAATTTTTTATGTTAGATGAGTATGCCATATTTTTAAATTGGTTGTAAAAGATGATATAAATTTATTTTCTGATGCTTGTAGTAAAAATACAACATGTTTGCGACTATATTTTTCGTGCTAATAAAGCGAGTAGACTTTGTGAATTTTATCAACAATGTGCTAGTACTAACCTTCCATTTAGAAAAGTACCAAAAGATATTTGTAATAGGTGGAATTATACTTATGAAATGGTTAAAGTTGCTTATGATTATCGGGTGCCTATACAAAAGGTATTTAATATGCATAATGGTATCCCCGCTGATCAAATTGTTGATTCTGATTGGGATGTGATCAAAGAGCTTACTAAATTTTTAGAATTTTTTTGTTATGCTACAAAATAATTTTTTGGTATATATTATCCTACTGTTACACAAATATTATGGTTTATTTGTGTAATTTCTCTTATATAAAAGTATGAATAAAGTACTTAGGGAGGTGTAGTTACTCTTATATCTAAATGTAACCTACCCATCTCGCAGCCTATATTATAACCAAATAAAGTCCTACTTGATCCTTAATTGAATAAGCTCGATTAGTTGAGTATTACACTACGGTCAAGCCTATGATATGTATTTTGTGGCATACGAATATTGTTTTTGAGAGTGAGTAAATTCTTTCTATCTTGAGTTCCTAATTATTATTAAAATTATTGTGTGTGGAATTACTCTCTATTGTTGTGTGAGTGCACTTGAGTCACGAAGTAAAGGTAACGCTTGACCTCTGTGTTAGAGTAAGTGAGCGGGTTATAAAGAACGCGTGGTGCTTTTGAGTCAAATCTTGAGGCTAAGATGTTATGGTATTGTGCTTAATCTGTTTTAAATATTCTTGGTGTGATGAGTAACGAGAGTTGTTAAAAAGGTCATGTCTCTATGAAGTGTAGTTTGATTACTCGAGGGCGAGAAATGGTTTAAGCGTGGAGTGTTGATGGTAAGCTATAATCACGTGATTTAATCGCTTATTACACTCTAATTCACTGCACTTCACTTGTGTTGAGCTTTAATTGGTCATGTTTTGCACTTATTGTGTGTTTTATGCCTTGTAGGAGTGATTTCGAGTGATGTAGATGTTATCGAGCTAATTTGAGCTATTTGGAGCTTTGATCTGAGTAAAAGCCCAAATGATGAAACCGGGATCATGTTCGGGGGTCAAACACCACGTCTAGACATCAAAAATTAAGCAAAAAGCCATACTCTGAGAAAACTCCACACCCCGGTGCGTGGGGAGGAGCGTGGAGTGCTGCATCTACGCAATTTCTGCTACTTGTGAATTGTTGAGCTCCCTAAAGATGTCCACTAATGACCTGCATGGCGTGTCGCCCCATGCAGCGTGCTTGTGTAATTTTTACAGAGCCAACATCCTATTTCGGCTAGGAGAATGTGGTTTCGTTTGGGCCCGGCCCTCTTTGGTATAAATACATGGAAAAACGTTATTTTCTTGACTTTTGACACATAATTTACCTAAGGAGTCTAAGGAGGATTTGTAAAAGCAAAAGCACAAGTATTTCATCATTCTTTCTTCACTCAAGACCTGAGTTTAGATTGAATTTATGTTTTCCTATCTTTCTATCATATTTGTAATGAATTACTCTATATCTATAGAGTAGTTCCCTTTTAAGGTTTGATGGATTTTGTGTATTGATATTTGTTTGTGGATTATAACTCTAGTTTTATGTATTGAATCGTTTTGGAAGATTTAATTACTGCATCTATGTTCACTTGTTCTTGTAATTGAGAGAGGCATAAGTTGTGATATCTTTGCATTATTTTGTTGGTTGAATTCATTAATTCTTCTTAATAATCAGAAGAGGCTAGTTGAATTGTTGATTAAACTTAGTTAGGAGGATAATCGAGAAATGTTCTCCTAAAAACCAATCCACTCTGCATTCTTGCATATCTTCATCGGGCTTAAATTGGTTCATCTTGTGAGGTTGAGACTTAATCGATAGATGAGTTTCTACTAAATGTTTGAACTAATAATTAAATAAATTCGAGAGACACACTTGAATATTAGAAGTGAATTATCTAGAGTTAGATCCCAAACAATTATCTTGCACATATCCTATCAAAACCCTATTTTCTCCCATTGATATATTTCTTTGCTTATTCCTTGCTTCAATTGTCATTAGTCAATATCTTTAAATTCCTAGTTAATTTTAGTATTAGTTGCATCAAACTCAGCTATGATCATCGTGGATAGCAATCAAGCTATAAACTACAAGAATACTATTTAACTCCAATCCTTGTGGATACGATGTTATACTATACTATATTTGATTAGTGAGCATAATTTTAAGTGGTGTTTTGTGCTTGTCATAAGGTAAAGGAGAGTGAGACAGAAGAACAATTTGGTGAACAAGTGGAAAGTTTTGGACAAGAAGAAGAAGAAGAAGACAAAGAGAGTGAGGAAGAAGGTGACCCTGAGAGTGAAGGTGTTGAAGAAGAAAAGGGTAGTGAAAGTCAAAGTAATGAACGTGAAAGTGAGGAATAAAATAAAAGTGGGGAAGCTGAAGGCTCAATGGCCATTGGGAACACTGTCATAGCCCCTTTAGAAGAAGTTAGTGGAGAGAAAAGGGCAGAAGGAACTGGGCCTTTGCTAACTCCTTTTGCTACAGATGGGGAGGTCAGTAATGATGAGGATTATCTACCCTTGTTTGCAGTAGGAAAGAAGGAAAAGAAGACCCCTGTGAAAGCAACAAAATCAGTTCTCCCTACAAAAATAGAATTGGCCCCTCCTGCTAAGACTCCTCTCACAAGGAGCAAAAGAAAGGTTGTAGATGAACAGATCATTAAAGAGTACAGAGGTGCCAAGAAGCCAAGAACGCAAGCTCCTGTTGCTGAACCTGTAGTTGAAGTGGATGAAGAGGATAAATCTGACCCTCATTTGCAAGCCAAGAAACCAGCAGAGAAGAGGAAGGCTGGTAAACCCATAAGGGCAACACCACATCTAAGAAGGCCAGTAAAGGAAAGAAGAAGAAGGTTATACCTGATATGGCTGACATGCTTACTGAATTCATGAATAGAAAAGTGTTGAATGGGAAGATCCTTGAAAATAGAGATGGGAAAGATATGGCTTAACTAGTTGAAAATCTTGAACTACAAGGATGAATACATATGTTTGTTAAGTCATTTCACCCCTCTGTGTGTGTCTGCTATAGTGGAGTTTTATGCAACTTCCAATTTGATGGTAAGGTAGTCAAGAGTTCTATAAGGGTGTTTTAGATAGATTTTGATGCTGAAGAGCTTGGGCTGCTACTGAACATTCCTTCCCAAGGTTTTGATAATTATTTGAAGAAAAAGTGTCCAGCCATAAACAATAATGTAGACACAGGCATTGTGGTTACTAGGAAGTTTTCTTAGAAGTTTAAGTTAGATGCTCCCTATAATGTGTACTAGATCGATATGAATCCTTTTCACAAGCTGATGTTTCACTTTGTGAACTCCTGCATATTGTAGATATATGAGACGAGGCATAAAGCCACCATGCTTGACATGGTTGTGATGGAACTATTAGATGCTGGTAGATCCATCAATCTTCCTAGACTGATGATTCAGTACATGGCAAGGGCTGCAGCAACTTCCAAGCCTAAGCACGCTATGCTTTATGGCTTCATGCTAATTGACATATTTGACAATCTCAATATATCCTTGCCTGAGCTTACATTTGGAAATCACAATGATGTTATGGATGTTGTTATCGTCAAGCAGTTTGGCTATGAGGAGATCAAGGCTAGAGGATCAACAAATTCTGCTATTTTAGCTGGTAGCAGCAGGGAAACAAAGCTATCTAAAAGAGGGGAGCTGGCTCTTGAGGAGATGCAGAGCTTAGAGAAGATAATGATGAGTTGAGAAAAGAAATCAGGAAGTTTATAGAGGAGCTCAGAAGGGACAGAGAGGCTCATGCCCAACAGGCTGTGTCACGACCCAAAACTAGCCTGTCTGATGGCACCTAATGTGGTACCAGGAAAGCCGACTTTTCAAAAATATTTCCAACATTATTAATAGAAAAATAATTTAAAGTAGTCGTAGTAGTAAATGTTCTCATAAACGGCATAGAAAACTCAAAACATAAAGTGAAAGTTCCAAACATCGGGATGTCTTAGAGTGCATGAGCATCTGAGTATCACAAGTATGGGAAAATAATGTCTATCATAATCCAAAACTAAATACAATAAGTGGAGGGATAGGGAAGGAGAAACAAGGTCTGCAAAATGCCGAGCATCTACCTCAAAATCTCTGAAGGGTCAACTGTGCAGTGAATTAACACCTACCGTGTTCGAAAATAGATGTGCAAAGTTTAGCATGAGTACAACCAACTTAGTAAGTAACAAATTTAAATAAATGATTGAAAGCAGTGACGAGCTTTACCATTATATTTAAATTTCGGTAATTTCAACATAGGAAATTAGGCATGCTCTCAAGTTCGACAATTTAAGTATAATCAGTTACTTCATGACAAGTTTAAGTGTAACAGAGTGTAATATCTTTTCGAAATTTTTTAGACAGTGATGCATGGAAGCTAAGTGTAACTATAATGAAATCAAAAGCATCCCCTCAGGGCAACAGTCACTCAGCTCTCGGCATTCGCACTGAATAGGTACCCGCGCTCACTGGGGTGTGTACTGACTCCGGAGGGGCTCCTTCAGCCCAAGCTCTATATCAAGCCAGTCATGGCATAATCAATGAAATACGATGCGTCGTGCATCCCGATCCCAAAAACATATATAAGCATAGGGATCATTGCGGCATGCAACCCGATCTACATATATACAGCCATAAGGATCATTGTAGCGTGCAAGCCGATCCAAATATATACATATATCACTCACAGCTCGACACTCAGGCCCCAACTCAGTCACCAACCTCTCTAGTCTCTTGGGCTCTCAGAAATCATGAAAATCAACCAAAACAGAAATGATATAATGTATCAACAATGAACAAAAGAAATTGAGATATGATATGCAAGTAAAATGGAGACTGAGTACAACAACAGTTTAGCAGACAATTTAACATGTAAAACGGCCTTTGTGGGTCCCTACAGTACCAACACATAGCCTAAACATAATTTTTAACATGATTTGCAAGTCATTTGTTGTAACACATGGAGAATATATGGGTAACATCAGAATTTCAACTATATAAGTCCATGGAATTTGACCAAGTAACAATTCATACGGTGCACGCCGACACGCCCGTTACCTAGCATGTGCGTCACCTCCAAACTAGTCACAAGACACATAATACGGGGTTTCATACCCTCACAACCAGATTAGAACTGTTACTTACCTCAATTCGAGCAATCCTCTACTTCAACACACCTTTGCCTCGTAAATCAGCCTCCAAATGTCTCAAATCTAGCCACAAGCAGTACAATACAATCAACACGGGCTAAAGGAAATCAATTGCACTAGAAAATACGAAGTTATTAATCAAAATCCAAAATAAGCTCAAAGCTGGGCCTCGGGCCCATGTCTTAAAATCCGAAAAAAGTCACAAAACCCGAAAGTCCATCCAACCACGAGTCTAACCATACCAAAGTTATCAAAATCCAACACCAAATTGTCACCCAAATCCTCAAATCAAGCTCTCCAAATCCCTAGCCTCAAACCTCTAATTTACACCTTAAATACACACCAACTAGGTGAGAAAATCAATGGGGAAACAAGATTATTGATAAAAAATAAGCACAAGGGACTTACCTCAAGAATCCTATCGAAAAACCTCTGCAAAATCGCCTTAGACCGAGCTCAAAATGTTTGAAATGAAGAAAAATTGCGAACCCTTATATTTTTAACTATGCCCAACTAAACCGCTTTTGCGGTTCACTTAGCCCCATCTGTGGCTACTCATGCTTCTGCGGAGACCAGTCCACTTTTGTGAGGAGCTATCCATTTTTGTGAGGAGCTATCCGTTTTTGTGAGGAGTTATCCGCTTTTGTGAAGCTGCCTCACAAAGCGCCCTTGGGCTTCTGCGATCAACTCCCGCAGGTGCGACCCGCTTTTGCGGTCCACCTGCTATTTCTACAATCATAGCCCCAGCCAAGCCTGGTTGCATCTGCGACGGATAGCTCGCTTATGCGAGATAGCACCTGCAGTGAGACTTCTGCATGTGTGATTACACCAGCATTTTCCAGCTTCTGCAATTCTCTAAGTTCCAAACTTGACCTGTTAACCACCCGAAATCAACTTGAGGCCTTTAGGACCTCAACCAAACATACTAACCAGTCCTATAACTTGATACGAACTTAGTCGCACCCACAAATCACCTAAAAAAAATATCAAAAACACGAATCACATCCCAATTCAAGCCTATTGAAACTAAGGAATTCCAACTTCTACAAATGATACCGAAACCTATCAAATCACGTTCGATTTACCCCAAATATTGTACACAAATCAAAAATGACCTTACATAACTATTTCAACTTCTGAAAATGGAATCCGACCCCAATATCAAAAGGTCCACTCCTTGTCAAACTTTCCAAAAATCCAACTTTTGCCATTTCAAGCCTAATTCCACTACGGTCCTCCACATCACCATCCAGATACACTCCTAAGTCCAAAATCAACCATTAGAGCTAACGAAACTATCAAAACTCTATTCCGAAGTCGTTTATATATAAGTCAACTTCCGGTCAAGTAAAAAATGAGCAGTAAGTTGGGGGAACGTGGCTAAAATTCTCAAAATGACCGTCCAGGTCGTTATAGATTGCCGCCCTTGTGAAATCCTTGACCCCATCCTCCTCTCACCCTTGATCCTGGTCCTTCATCCTATGTCTTCAATCTGATTTTGTTAACCCAGTAGTGCTTTAATTTTTTTCCTTTCTAGTCCGGAGTAGGTTGCATGATGTTTCAGTATATTTTGTTCTAATGCTTGTAGTCAAGGCCCTATGATTAATTTGGCACTACTAAATGAATTCTCTTATGCTGTTTTAATTTTTCGCACATGGGTGTATCAACAACTTAGTTTATTTGTCTTGCTAATTCTTGAGTTTGTGCTATAGCCTAAATGACCATGAATCTTGCATTAACTGTGCTTAGTCTGTCCAACATCTTTTTATTTTTTCGATGATGCCAAAAAGGGGAAGATAGAGTTGGAGGTGTTTGGTGTTGATGTGCCTGGTTGTGTGCTTGTTGTATACATGGTGTACTTGCTCTGGAGGATCATCGTATGGTTGTGATGTAAGCTGATTATTTGATTTTATGTGCACAAAGTTTGTCATCATCAAAAATGGAGAACTTGTTGAGCATTGAGGTTTTGATGATTAACAAAGTTTGTTAAGAGGAAACGCTCTAAGAACCAGGTCCCTAACGTAGTTGCTTAATTGCTATAAGAACTAGGTCCTCAAGGTTGATGATTGCACGTTCTTACAAGGCAATAACTTTATCAAAGTTACTCGAGTCCGAGTTCGTCAGAAGAGGACTACTAAACATGATAAAGGTTGTTGTCAAAAAAGATATGCTTGCATAAGTGAGAGACAAGAGTCCTAAGAATTGTGGATTCCTTGGAGCAGTAGGAGTCCTATCAAACGAGAACCTGACTACGCATAGGACTCCTAAAAGATCTTGGAACCCAAGGGGTTTAAATACTATCTTTTTGGACTGCTGAGATTATCCTTTTGCACATCAACTGAAAAACTACATATTATGTACTCAAAATGATTACTAGTGTTAGTTTTCTTCTTGAGTCAATTTAGTAAATGTGTTTTATGAAATCGAGTTGTAATCAAAGTGTCATATATAATCAGTGAGTTGGAGTGATTGTTTGGTTTTGCAAGTTAGAGTAACTTGTAAGTCAAATAGTTGAAGTAGGAGAACTGGAGAGCATTAAGTTACAATTCTTGTAATCAATACATTTGGCTCAGTGTTTTCGTGAAGTTGAAGCTAAAATCCTACGTGGTAGGTCGTGATTTTTGCACCTTTTGAGCTGGGTGTTTTTTCACGTAAAATTGTTGTGCTTACTTTACTGTGTATTTTGCTTATGCATAAGGAGTAAGGTAACGAACCAAATTCTTTAGTAATCCATAAAGGCACTCAATCTAACACTAATTAATTACTGCACTTTATTCGTGTTTGAGCTTTAATGATGCTGATTTACACTTATTACGTATTTTATACTTTGTAGGAGATGATTCCGAGTTAAGAAGATAATTCAGAGCTAAATTGAATGATTCGAAACTTTGAAGTGTGAGTAAAAGGCCAAAGATTTAAATCGGGATCTCATTCGGGGTTGAGGACAAAGTTTGAATATCAAAAAGTAAAAAAATATTTCTTTGAGATTTTCGCACTACCGCGCCTCATGGGATTCCGTGAGGCGCGGCGCAGCAGTGCAAACTGGAGTCCGAAACCTAAATAATGACTTTTGGGACTCAAAAGACGTTTATACAGTTTTAAAAAAAAATTATTTTTCTACCTAAAACACAATATTATACTGCATTTTACTTTAACAGAAATTTAGCCATTAAAGTAAAATATATTATAATATTGCGTTTTAGTAAAACGCAATATAAAATGTGTTTTATTTCTCTTTTGTAGAGTTACAACGGTCAACTTTGGGACCCACTTGATGACATGACAACAGTGTCCATGTGACTGTTCACGGTACTTAGCTGACATGGCTAGGGGCGGATTTAGAGGGGCGCAACCCTTTGCCGAAAAATTATACTGTATATATAAGGCAAAATTTATTTTTTTATGTCTATATATTAAATTTTGAACATCCTTAACACAATCCAAAAGTATAGTTTAGTGGTCAAGGGAGTTCAAAAGCTACGTATGATCCAGGGTTTAATTCCCACTAGCTATAAAAAAAAATTTCTAAACCTGTCTCGGCCACTAGACATGGCAATATTGCTTGATTACGAGACAGGAAAATTGGGTCATTATTTAGGTTTCTGTTCCTCATATTTTCCCTTAGATCTTCCTTCTTTTTGTTTTTCCTTTTAAATCTTACACTAAGCCATAATTCTCGTATTTTACATAATTTTATGAAGAGTTTGAGAGATTATTACAAAGAATATAGAGAAGTTTTACGCATACTCTTAAAAAGAATGTTGAATGTGCATGGCATATAGAAGTAGATGAAGAGTTAGAATTTTTAGTTTATGAATTAAATTTGGATAATAATTTTTTTTTACTTATTGGATTCTAAACAGATTATTTGTACATATTTGAGCCAAAATTACTACTAGTGGCTTCGCCCCGAATAATATCAGTAGATATCCCAAATAATATGGTGTCAGGCAGTTGGCAACTATTAGATAGAGGCTTACGGTAACTTTAACACAACAAGACAACTGAAGAGACGTAAAAAAGTCACAATAATTTAGGAGGGTTTAAAAATATAGAAAAAGACGTAAATAATTTTGCATACGGGCCACGGGAAGCTAAATTCCAGTATTACATGTCAGTTACTTGACTAACGATCTTCAGCAAAGTCATTATTTATTGAATAATAGTTGTATTGGTGGTTGTTAGAAGAAGCTTTGAAGAGGAAGAAATTATTCGTATTAATTGCTCAATTGAGCTGAAACAGATACACACGTTTAGATATACTAGTATCTATAAACGTGCGTTGCACGTTAATAATAGTACATGATGATTTAAATATTTATTTATACGAAGGAACAATAAAATTTAATTAATGAGAGAAATTTTATATAAAATACTATGACAATCATTTAAATGCAGAAAAAGATTGTTACATTAGCATAATACGTGAACTCGAAATGAAAGAACATCATCTGGACGTACATAAATGATCAATTTTAGTCATGTTAGGTAGATAATTATGTATTGTAAAGGTATCTAATGTGATGGTATCTTACCAAACACTTCTTTATAAACGGTATTTTTTATATATTTTCTTCTATTGCCTTGGTTACTCTACCATAACCAAAACTCTTGTTGTTGATATTGATATCTCTCTTGAAAGTGCAATATATAGTTATTCGTGCAACAAAACATATTCTGATATATATAGTCTAATATTTAGGATATTTGTCCATGTGCTTTAATTATTATAACTACAAAACATAAACACACTGAAAATTATTCTCACACAAATTTAAAAGGATATTCCTTAGTTTCAGAAGGCAGAATTTGAATTCGGGGATAAACACATACTTAGAAGCACATTTGTCACGACCCAAAATCCACTGAGGGTCGTGGTGGCGCCGGACACCTCTGTCAGGCCAACCAACTAAATTGTCAATTAATTCCTCTTTTAATACTTTTGAAAATCTAAGTTTTTTCCTTCCATTTTTATAAATAAAAGTTCACTACTTGAATTCAAATTTAATTAATAACAATTAGTACAAATCCGTTGTAAACCATCCCAGAAACCTGGTGTCACAAGTACATGAGCAATTACTGGCAATGATATAAATAGAACACAACACCTGTCCAGAATACAATGGACAGAAAGGAAATACAATTACTAGGAAGGGACTTTAAAAGCTGCGGGCTGCCTTGCATACTGCAACTCACATAGTCCCCGAATCGTCCGTGCTGCTGCGCCCAGTAGGCCGCTAAAGTGATATATACCTGTGCAAAAAAAATGCACAGAAGTGTAGTATGAGTACGTAATCAACGTGTACTCAGTGAGTGTCCTGCCTAATCCCGAAGAGGTAGATACGAGATGGTCAACTTTGACATACTCTAATGGTCCAATGGTTATTTATTCTCAATATACATATCAACAGAGGATTTATTTTCTAACATTATTTTTATCCAAATAGAGGAAACAAGTAAACGCGTAATTCCTTCATAGGAATTTTTCAAGGTTTCTTTTCTTTATTAACAATATGATCTCGAGCCATAGTGAGGCATGTAACAACTTAAATAAATCCAGGCAGCAATATAAGCATGCGCAAATCATATCGAGGCGACGGCCCGATCCAACAGAAATAAATGTGCACTTGCCGAGGGTCGATGACGCGCCTATAGATGCATCTATTAATCTGCCGAGGCGTTCGGCCGGGTCCAAAATAAACACACACAGACAGACAATCAGTCAAGAATTCAACGTGGAGTAATTATGCCAGGAAGGCCAATTCTCATTGATAATTTGAGAAAACGAAGCTTAAGTCTCTTTAGAAATCCATTTATTAATTTAATCTGACTTATTATCCCGCTCGCGAATCATCCATGCGACGCGGGTACACGTAAGATACATGCTCAGATAGCCAATTAGAATTTTATCGAGGAACAATTATCCAAATAAGCCAATTCTCTGTTTAACAATTCAGGAAATAATGTTTAATCTCTTTTTAAATTCGTTTACTAATCAAAGGTGATTTAAACAATCCAAGTCATCAATGAGTTCATAATTTATTCAAGTATAACATGCTTTTGGGTCCTAGACTACCCGGACAATTGCATGATAGTAGCTACGCACGGACTCTCATCATCTCGTGCGTACGTAGCCCCCCACAAATAGGAGCACATAATCATTCACTTCACCTATGGGGTAAATTCCCTCTCACAAGATTAGAAAGGAGACTCACCTCGCTCCGAAGATCCGCAACCGGCAATCTACATTCCTTCGAAGACTTGAATCAACGCGCAGAGCTCCAAAACTAGCAAAATAACGGCAACCTAATGAGAATATACTCAAATACTTGCTAACAATTCGAATTATACAATTTCCCAACTCCGCTTGGTGAAATGACCAAAATGCCCTCGGGCCCACGTACCCGGAATCCAAAAATTTTCAAAGATAAAGGTTACCCATGACCTTAGGAACTCAAATATATGATTTTCTCTTAATTTCATACTCAAAATCGTGGCTAAAATCCAAGATTATACTTTTCTAGGTTTTTCATCTAAAACCCTTGATTTTCCCTAATTTTACATGTTAATCTACCCATAATCTATGTATTTAACTTAAGATGTGAAGAAATTACTTACCTCTTCGATGATGACGGAAATCCCTCCTCAAATGCTCTCAAAAAACGCCCCCAAGCCATGAAAATGGGTAAAATGAACCCAAATCCCGATTTTTAAACATTCTGCCCAGCCCAGGTCCGCCCTTCTTCACGTTCGCGGTCTCCCGCTCGCGTTTGCGAAGGCCAGTCACCCAGACCTTCGCGTTCGCGTAGGCCAAAGACCCCAGGCCCACCTTTTCATTCTACACGTTCGCGATCCCCTCCTCGCGTTCGCGTAGCAGCTCAGCCCGCCCCTCTGCGTTTGCGACTTCCTCTTCGCGTTCGGGAAGGCCAAAACCTGAAGCCTCCCATTTTTCCTCTTCACGTTCGCGAGACTTGCTTCGCGTTCGCGAAGAAGGAAACCAGATACCAGCAACCAGCAATAGTTTTTAACCCAAATTCGATCCGTCAACCATCCGGAATATCCCCCCAAGGCCCCCGGGACCTCAACCAATCCATGCCCCTTGACTAGGTTGGGTTGCTGGATACGGGATCCTCGTAGTAGGCTGGACCAAGATCCAGCCGAGAGAGGGCAGTCTTTAGAAACAACAGGTTGGGAAAGCAAGAGAACGCGAACAAAACACATTACGGACTTGCTCGAGGCCTCAAATCACATCAAATAACGCCGAAATCATGAATTACACCTCAATTTAAGCTTTATGAACTTTGAAGTTTCCAACTTCTATTTCTGATACCGAAACCTATCAAATCACGCCCGATTGACTTCAAATTTTGCACACCAGTCATATTTGACATTAAGGACCTATTCCAACTTTCGGAATCGAATTCCGATCCCGATATCAAAAAGTCCACTCCCGGTCAAACTTCTCAAAACCTTCAAAATTCTATCTTTAGCCAAATGGCTTCAAAATGACCTATGGACCTCCGAATTAACTTCCGGTCGCGCCCCCAACTCCAGAATTACCATACGGAGCTACTCTCATTCTCGGAATCCCAAATGGACATCGATAATGCTGAAATGCACTTCAAGACAAACTTAAGAAATTTCTTCAAAAATGCTAACTTCCACAATAGGCGCCAAAACGCTCCCGGGTTATCCAAAACCCGAACCGGGCATACGCCCAAGTCCGAAATCATCATACGAACCTGCTGGAACCTTCAGATCCCGATTCCGAGGTGGTTTACTCAAAAGTACAGTCCTAGTTCATTCTTTCAACTTAAAGCTTCTGAAATGGAAATTTTCACTTAAATTCAACTTCGATCTTCCTGAATTTCAATTCCGACCATGCGAACAAGTCATAACACCTGAAATGAAGCCGCTCATGGCCTCAGACTGGTGAACGACGTGCTAGGGCTCAATACGACCGGTCGAGTCGTTACATTCTCTCCCACTTAAACACACGTTCATCCCCGAACGTGCTGAGAATTATACCGAAGTAGTCTGAAATCATTATTTAGCACGTTATGCACCTTCCCGTGCCGCCACAACTCAGCTGAGCACATTAGCCCGATATATTCTGAAGATATTTTCTTTTATTCAAGCAACTAATCCTTAAAGCCCGTTTCCAACATCCGGAGTTCTATGCCAGGCCTGTTTTCATCATAATATCACCAAATCATTCACCGCACATTGTACCCAACATGACTGCATAACTTTGCTGAATTCACACTTTGCATCACTGTACTCATAGGACCACAATAACATTTTCTGATCAACTTAGCCAAAATCCAATGAATCAGATGCTCCCATTGCACCTCATGACCTACATAGGCCTTGCTCTAACTTTTATAACACTAACACGATGGAAGAGGGGATGCCGAAATTCATAACAAACTGTTGAATCAACAAATCATTGGGTCTGTCCCCTGACATGAGTCATTGCCTCTTTCTGAACCATCTAATGGTCTTAGCTCCTTAATATACTCCGNACATATAGAAAAACCAGACTCGACATCACACAGTTGCGGCGCGCAACCTGATCCAAATAACATACCTGTGGCGGCGTGCCACCCGATCCGCACATAGATCTCACATAAGGAGATTGCACTTCGAACTAAATCTGCTCACTGTGATAAAAAATATCGAATTTCGATCGTAAGCACGCTAAGTGCATAGTACCATCCCTGAGAAATCACATAGAGCTATAGGCTACAAAACTCAAGCACAATTGAGGTGCGATACCATATCTAAATCTCAAGAGCTATCCTGCTCACATAACATCATCGCAATGCGGAACCTCAACACATAGTAATTTATTAAGCTGTCTCACAACTCATACTGCGCAATACATCATTACTTGGAATAGCTGATGAAAACATAACACCCAGACTGTTCCTCCATAGGGAACATTCACTAAAACGAACACAACCGGCCTGATACAAGGCCATGTTCACAAATAAATCAATCCACCGGTCTCAAGTCGATCCTGATCATATCAAATTAAGCCAATGGCCCTTCAAAGGTCCATACTAATTTCCTTCTTATCGTAATACACAAGAACAACCGTCATAACCGGAGTACAATCCACAACTCAAAATCCGAGTGCCCTCCAGGCATCCATTCTCAATTTAACGATATCGTCACAATTCTTCATACTTAGTTTATATCTTTAATCAATCAAGTGGCGTCGTGCCACATTTATGCAATCTTCCTGTGGGACACACTCCCACAATCTACCATAATAATTAACTGGGTCTTACCTCCAACCCACCGACCGCACTAACGCTGATAAGCGATCAAGAATCATTAACCATGATACAAGCCCTCGTTACAAAACACCAATCTCAGGTGACGCTGAAGACAACCCCAACTTACTTTAATCATTCAACCCTTTCCTTGCTCGTCCGAGCCCGTGACATCCTTGTCAATACTGAACTGCAACATTGATCCTCACTTCGTATTTCCATACCTCTCAACACACCCAACGTGCCAATATACGATAGAACACGATTTTCATCACAACTCCGAATTCATTAATATTTTCACATTTCATCATATAAGAACCTTGCACTTAACTCACTTCAGGAGAATCATAGCAATACACAGGTAATTTTCCATAACCGTGGAATATGCAAATATGCAATTAGTGGTCCAAGCCACCATAGCCCTTCCGGAACCCGCTTCCACCTAACAAGCCATAACAGAAGAATTCCCCTGATAAATCATCAATCAAGCGGCCGACAGGCCTCACACGTACCGCCACAAATCATACACATAACTCGATCACGCTGAATGAACTGATCACAGCCCCCCAACATGCCAAATTCAACTATGGCTAATCAATCCCCTTCTTTTCAATTTATCCTTGATTGCCTTGGAAATAATACTAATTCTCTTCAACGCATAACATACTCCCTCTACACTCCCCTGAGTGGCCTTGAATTGCGAGACCATGCTGTCTCAAATCTCATGAATTATTTCACATTTCTCAAATGCTACACCACAAGGTAACACATCATAGAACATTCTGGGCACCTTTTCATAAGCTACTACAAAGCTTGATTCTTAACTGTACTTATAGGCTTGAAATCCTTTGAGTTCCACCAGAACCGTTGCTGAGAGCCACCCGCTCTGACTTGATCCCGAATATAATCAGCTCCCTGAATCTTCTAGCACATTAATACCCTCTCAATGAAGCACCTAGCAGAGTCATTCCCCTTTTAACCAGCTTCTATACAAGGCATAAATCTTGAATCTTTTACCAAGTCTGGACATGAGCCAATAAGGCCCACCATAGCATGCATTCCACAATTCATCTACTCTATTCACCATTCTTGAGTTCGCCCGACCTTTTTACCTCTTATTGACATAACCTCGCGCCATAAGTTATCAAAATTTCTCGGAACCTCCTTGTAAATCCCCATCTTCCATATTTTGAATCATTAACCACATTTGCACGACCGATCTCTTTGTTGAACAACCTATATAATTCTTTGCAGAAGCTTCGCCAACCACGCGAGCGCTAACCTGCTCACGGGGAAATAACCCACCTGGGGGAATCACCTCCCGACATCTTCCCATGCCGCTGCACAGGGTACATTCACTATGACACCAATAGCCCATCCTGAGTCCGAGCTCACCTTCCGGTCACACAAGTCCATTCGCCCATCGCGGACATCAATTAAATATGCGACAACATCCTTCAAAATTCAGGGTTATGTTGCACCCTCCTCCATTTCAAGTAGCTCCTTTCCGCCATATCAACCATTTGCCGTATAATAGCCCATACTCCACATCATACCCGCAGGCTTCAATCACCAATCATTAAAATCCCCAATTCGATCCAAACTCTCCTTAGGGCGCGTAGTCTTCCTACTACCAAGCCCATATGCAACACCCGCCACTCTCCCATTTTGGCGGAACTCATCTCCTTAATCGGTCACTCGACCTTGCTTCTCATACTTTGCCTTCTAGAAATTTTAAACACCACCTGACACTTCCCACATGTCCTTCCTCATACTTTGCTGCTCAATTGTTTCCTCAAATAAAAATCTATCTTCGTGGCACTTGAATCCACCATTGCTACTAACTTCAAGCCTTTCCACAGGTCATCCTTATCGAGCCGTCAACATTTGCAATACTGATTCAGTCCGGAACCACCGCATTCAGCGATATCTGATAGTTGCCTCTTCAATAGTGTTTCACAATATTCCGCCATAAGGCGAATTGTAGCAGATTATAACATTGACGAACTTGGTACGTCCCAATAGGACCACGACACCCCATCATAGAAGATAAGATCCACCACGCTTGCAAATGCCAAGCCTCATTACTTTCACTAGCCCACATCTGACCATTCTTAATTCGACTGCCTTTTACCCTACCGGAAATAAAATACTGAATCCCTTGATTACACGCTGAGTAAACCTCCGTTCAATTCATCCATTGCCCCGACACGTGGGCAAACATCCTACCATCACAACAACACTGCGAAAAATCGCTCATGAGCATCATGGCAACTTGTGCCTAGCCTCAAGGCTCTCAAAAGTTCTGTTACTAAGCTGAACAATAGAATATCCTCCCATAAGGCGACTATAATAGTCCAATCAACTATACCGGGAAAATCATCCCGCACCACATTTGTAGTGCCATTTAAATTCTTCAAATTCTCGATTTTTAGCAAGCGCTCGGGTCGCGTAAGATTGATAGGAAGGAATAAAAGGCATAAGCCTCAAAGGAATAGAATCATACGATAAGGAAATCAAGAAGGGAAGTACTCCTAACAGTCCTGCAACCTCCAGAGAATAAGTACAGACGTTTCCGTACCGATCCGCGAGACTCTACTAGACTTGCTCATGACTCGTGAGACTGACGGGAACCTAGTGCTCTGACACCATGTTGTCACGACCCAAAATCCACTAAGGGTCGTGGTGGCGCTGGACACCTCTGTCAGGCCAGCCAACTAAATTATCAATTAATTCCTCTTTTAATACTTTTGAAAATCTAAGGTTTTTTCTTCCATTTTTATAAATAAAAGTTCACTACTTGAATTCAAATTTAATTAATAACAATTAGTACAAATCCATTGTAAACCATCCCAGAAACCCGGTGTCACAAGTACATGAGCAACTACTGGCAATGATATAAATACAACACAACACTTGTCCAGAATACAATGGACAGAAAGGAAATACAATTACTAGGAAGGGACTTTAAAAGCTGCAGGCCGCCTTGCATATTGCAACTCACCTAGTCCCCGAATCGTCCGTGCTGCTGCGCCTAGTAGGCCGCTAAAGTGACATATACCAGTGCAACAAAAATGCACAGAAGTGTAGTATGAGTACGTAATCAACGTGTACTCAGTGAGTGTCCTGCCTAATCCCGAAGAGGTAGATACGAGATGGTCAACTTTGACACACTCTAATGGTCCAACGGTTATTTATTCTCAATATACATATCAACAAAGGATTTATTTTCTAACATGATTTTTATCCAAATAGAGGAAACAAGTAAACGCGTAATTCCTTCATAGGAAATTTCCAAGGTTTCTTTTCTTTATTAACAATATGATCTCAAGCTATAGTGAGGCATGTAACAACTTAAATAAATCCAGGAAGCAATATAAGCATGCGCAAATCATACCGAGGCGACGGCCCGATCCAACAAAAATAAATGTGCACTTGCCGAGGGTCGACGGTGCGCCTATAGATGCATCTATTAATCTGCCGAGGTGTTCAGCCCGGTCCAAAATAAACACACACAGACAGACAATCAGTCAAGAATTCAACGTGGAGTAATTGCCAGGAAGGCCAATTCTCATTGATAATTTGAGAAAACGAAGCTTAAGTCTCTTTAGAAATCCATTTATTAATTTAATCTGACTTATTACCCCGCTCGCGAATCATCCATGCGACGCGGGTACACGTAAGATACATGCTCAGATAGCCAATTAGAATTTTATCGAGGAATAATTATCCAAATAAAACCAATTCTCTGTTTAACAATTCAGGAAATGATGTTTAATCTCTTTTTAAATTCGTTTACTAATCAAAGGTGATTTAAACAATCCAAGTCATCAATGAGTTCATAATTTATTCAAGTATAACATGTTTTTGGGTCCTAGACTACCCGGACAATTGCATGATAGTAGCTACGCACGGACTCTCGTCACCTCGTGCATACGTAGACCCCCCCAAATAGGAGCACATAATCATTCACTTCACCTATGGGGTAAATTCCCCCTCACAAGATTAGAAAGGAGACTCACCTCGCTCCGAAGATCCACAACCGGCAATCTACATTCCTTCGAAGACTTGAACCAACGCGCAGAGCTCCAAAACTAGCCAAATAACGGCAACCTAATGAGAATATACTTAAATACTTGCTAACAATTCGAATTATACAATTTCCCAACTCTGCTTGGTGAAATGACCAAAATGCCCTCGGGCGCACGTGCCCAGAATCCGAAATTTTTCGAAGATAAAGGTTACCCATGACCTTAGAAACTCAAATATATGATTTTTTCTTAATTCCATACTTAAAATCGTGGCTAAAATCCTAGATTATACTTTTCTAGGTTTTTCATCTAAAACCCTTGATTTTCCCTAATTTTACATGTTAATCCACCCATAATCTATGTATTTAACTTAAGATGTGAAGAAATTATTTACCTCTTCGATGATGACGGAAATCCCTCCTCAAATACTCTAAAAAATCGTCCCCAAGACATGAAAAATGGGTGAAATGAACCCAAATCCCGATTTTTAAACATTCTGCCCAGCCCAGGTCCGCCCTTCTTCGCGTTCGCGGTCTCCCGCTCGCGTTCGCAAAGGCTAGTCACCCAGACCTTCACGTTCGCGTAGGCCAAAGACCCCAGGCCCACCTTTTCCTTCTATGCGCGATCCCCTCCTCGCGTTCGCGCAGCAGCTCAGCCCGCCCCTCCGCGTTCGCGACTTCCTCTTCGCGTTCGCGAAGGCCAAAACCTGAAGCCTCCCATTTTTCCTCTTCGCGTTCGCGAGACTTGCTTTGCGTTCGCGAAGAAGGAAACCAGATACCAGCAACCAGCAATAGTTTTTAACCCAAATTCGATCCGTCAACCATCCGGAATCCCCCTGAGGCCCCCGGGACCTCAACCAATCCCAAAACACATTACGGACTTGGTCGAGGCCTCAAATCACATCAAATAACGCCGAAATCATGAATTATACCTCAATTTAAGCTTTATGAACTTTGAAATTTTCAACTTCTATTTCCGATGCCGAAACCTATCAAATCACGCCCGATTGACTTCAAATTTTGCACACAAGTCATATTTGACATTATGGACCTATTCCAACTTGCGAAATCGGATTCCGACCCCGATATCAAAAAGTCCACTCCCGGTCAATCTTCTCAAAACCTTCAAATTTTTATCTTTAGCCAAATGGCTTCAAAATGACCTACGGACCTCCGAATTCACTTCCGGTCTCGCCCCCAACTCCAGAATTACCATAAGGAGCTTCTCCCATTCTCGGAATCCCAAACGGACATCGATAACGCTGAAATGCACTTCAAGCCAAACTTAAGAAATTTCTTCAAAAATGCTAACTTCACAATAGGCGCCAAAACGCTCCCGGGTTATCCAAAACCTGAACCGGGCATACGCCCAAGTCCGAAATCATCATACGAACCTGCTGGAACCTTCAGATCCCGATTCCGAGGTGGTTTACTAAAAAATCCAGTCCTAGTTCATTCTTTCAACTTAAAGCTTCTGAAATGAAAATTTCACTTAAATTCAACTCCGATCTTCCTGAATTTCAATTCCGACCATGCGAACAAGTCATAACACCTGAAATGAAGCTGCTCATGGTCTCAGACTGCTGAACAACGTGCTAGGGCTCAAAACGACCGGTCTGGTCGTTACAACATTGACCAGTATCGTAAGTTTTGCGTGTATGACGTTATTGTCGAAACTTCTATATACCATACGTGTACTATTACATAAGCTGTTCAGCATATCTAAGTTTTCAGTAACATGACATCATATTTTTTTGTCAAAATCAACCTGTATGAATGGAAGACCAATTTTAACGTAGTCTATTATATATATGGTGACACTAACATACGCAAGAAATAACAAACTTACCAACAAATGTATACAATAGAAGGTCATTTGGTATTAAAGTATTTAAGTATTCTTCTTGGTAGTAACTATTGGTATCATCTTTTGTTGAGTCAAAACTGAAAATATTTTTTACCATAAAACTTAACAATCAACATTTTATTTAGTTGATCAACATATTCATTTCTGCTAGCTAAAATAGCTCTTTAATTTCTATCATGTAATTGCAAAAATTGCGTTTTAATCTAATGATAAAAATATTTTCCTTATTTAATGCACTATTATTACTATTGGGGTTGATAATCAAGTCTTCTAGAAGAACCAAATCATCTTTTATTAGATGCTCTTCTTTGTTTCCGATATGAAGTAAGAAGTCACTGAATGTTAAATTTTTTCTTAATTTTATATTTCTTGTCATTTGAATATTCTTCATTTGATGTCGTAAGTATAATTTTGGCAAGCTAGCTTTTATAGTTTCTGCTTTGGTCAATTTTGGAACTATTGATTATACTTGACAGAAATCACCTCCCAAACTATTAGTTTTCAACCAAACTGTTCATCGAAATCCAATATACCTCTAAAATGCTAGGCGATTGTCTCAATTATTTGATGCTTAGCCAAAAACGCTTCATCCCATATTATCACTGATTTCCTTATAAATCTAGCACTATTGCTCTGGTTTGATACATTTATGATTGTTTTAAATATTTGAAGAGGTATATTAAATCTAAAGTGAGTTGTACGACCTCATAATAAAATCGTTGATGGTACACCACTTGTCTTATTGCTAGCACTATTGCTCTGTTTTGATATATTTGTTATTATTTCAGATATTTGAAGAGGTATATCAAATCTAAAGTGAGTTGTACGACCTCATAATAAAATCGTTGATGGTACACCACTTGTCTTATTGCTAACAATATCATGCCTCTTGATAGACATTTGTAAGTAATACATGATATAAGAATATTATTTCGATTCCGCTGGAGGTATCTACAAAGGATAATCCTGATATACCTAGTCAAATTTTTATAATATAGTCTTGAAAGCTTATTCTTGTTCAGAATTTAGCTTTGATTGTGCTTCCTCAAACACGTGTATGGCCTTCATAATATTATACTAATATTTTTACTTTATAATCTATTTTTTTAATCTCTAACACTCTTTTATGTAATAAATTTATGTACTCTAAGATTTTTTCTAACTTGAAAAATAATTTTATGCATATGATGAATTTAAAAAATAATTTAATTTGATTTTCTTGCTAAATAATTACTTGAAAGATTTGATTATTTGATTTTAACATAAAATATAATTAATTTCTGTTGATTTAAATTCTTATTATTAGTTCATCTCATATTTGAATATTTAACCGGAATTATAATTTTATTCACCATAAATTTTATTTTCAAAAAGTAAAAAGATCGATCTGATATTCCACTTTTAGATCTTTATATTTGTAAAACCATTAGTGGTATTGGCTCTTACCAACCTTTTTCTTTCTTTTCTCACACATTTATATTCTTAAAAAATTTCTTGATTGTTCTTTAATAATTGGGTATATTTTCTATATTACACGAAAAGCTAATAATAAAAAATATTATTTGAGTAAGAAAGCAGTTCAAATATAATATAATAATATATTACCGTATGTATTTTCCCCCTCAATTTTAACAATTTATGCAGTCCGTTTAGTATTTCTTTTATTTTTTCTTGGTATTGAATATTATATAGTGGTAATATATTACTAATATGGAGGATTCTTATGAAATTGATTTTATTAAAACTTCTTACATATTTTTAATAAGAATTCAATGGACAAGATTGTATTAATTTTAAAATATTACATATTTAAAAAATTAACATAGAAGTTATTGTAGTCCAAAAAAATTATTACATCGATGTCCTTGCCCTATGAGTTCTTCTATTTAATATTTTTATGGCTATTTTGGTCTATCAATATTATATTTGTACTTTTATAATAATATAGGCTCTCATGTTTCTAAATGAATTTGGACAATATAATACGTTTTTAAGTTAACTTACTAATAGGAATTTCTTAAGAAGTATATCCTAAAAGTAATAGGATTACATGGCTAAAAATATGTCCATATCCCCAAAGTAATTATACTAATAGAAAATTAAACATGTTCCTAACGTATTAGGTGTACATTCTAACATATAGTATTATATATTTATGCCAAAAATTATACTAATAGGTTTCTTAAAGGTTATCATGTAGGATTCCTAACGTGTAGTATTATGTCCTAAAAGGCTAAAACTAATAGGATTACAAGGCTAATGTCTCCGATTATGTCCTTTTATTATGAGGTATTATGGTTAATATTAAAATATTATTTTTGTACTCCAACATTTTATTCATGCTCTTATAATAATATTGATATAGATAGACATAAACAGATATATAGATATAGATAAGAGTAAAAGTGATTTGGGTGAATAACTTGTCCTCCATTTGTATTTAATAACCTTAAAATTTGGATTAAAATTAGGTTCTCGACTTCTCGTTTATCATTCTATCACAAGAACCGATTATTGAATAGTGATCTTCAAATTCCAATTAGTTTCTCTTCTATGATTTTATTTTATGTGCGAAATATTTATCATAGAGATTAAACAAAAGGTAGAACGTCCATATAAGTGATTCTGCCACTTATTTCGTTGCTACAATTCTTGTTATAAGTTGTCTTGGTATCGTGTAGGATTTTAACGTGTAGTATAATGTCCTAAAACTAATAGGATTATAATATTAATATCTAGAATTCCGGTTATATCCTTTTATTATGAGTTATTATGCTTAATATTATAAGGTTATTTTTGTAAACCGACTTTGTATTCATGCTTTTATAATAATATAAATACTCAGTATCCAATAGTTAGTTATCAACTAACTATAATTATACTAACACCCCTAACTTCTAGATGTATACACTTAGGTCCCTATCATATATACATCTATACAATTAACTCCTTATTTCAATACTCCCCCTCAAGCTGGAGGGTGTAAAATATTTAACACACCAAGCTTGCTAAGTAGAAACTGATGATGTGGAGATGCTAATCCTTTAGTGAAGATGTCAGCTTGCTGAAGGTGTGTGGATATATACTGAGTGCACAATATGCCTTCTTTGAGTTTCTCCCTGATAAAGTGACAGTCTATTTTAATGTGCTTCATACGTTCATGAAAGATTGAATTAGCTGCAATCTGAATTGCTGCCTTACTATCTGAGAACAACCTAGCTGGTTATTGAATTGGAGTTCCAAGTTCTACAAACAGACCTCTCAACCACACAATCTCAGCCACTGCAGATGCCATGCTTATGTATTCTGCTTCAGTACTACTTCTAGACACTGTATGCTGCTTATTGGACTTCCAAGAGATCAAAGAATCCCCAAACTTCACAAGATAGCCACTAACTGATTTTCGACTCATAGGACATGCTGCCTAATCTGAGTTACAAAATCCAACCAAGGCTGCTTCCTGATGTCTTTGCATGGTCACACCCATTCCTGGTGCTTGTTTAAGATATCTTACTATGCGAGTAGCAGCATCCATGTGAGACCTCTTTGGGGCTTACATAAACTGACTTAGAACTTGTACTGCAGAGCTAATGTCTGGTCTAGTAACTGTAAGATATAGCAATTTCCCAATCAATTTTTGATAGCTAGTGACATCTCTCAAGGCAAGATCAAGATCTTGACTTCCAACTCCTTTGTCATACTCAATAGAAGTCAGTTTTTGATTAAGTTCTAGAGGAGTGACAGCAGATTTAGCACCACTCAGCCCCATTTCTAAAATAAGCTCTAGAGTGTATTTCCTTTGATTGAGGAGAATACCTTCTCGGATCTTAATACTTCAATTCCTAGAAAATATCTTAATTCTCCCAAGTCTTTCACTTTGAACTTCTTATGTAGCACTGACCTTGCTTCATCAATAAGCTGCATACTGCTTCCTGTTAGCAATAAATCATCCACATATATCAAGATTATCACTATATCATTTCCATCCCTTTTTGTGAACAAGGAATAGTCATATGAACTTTGGCTGAACCCTGCACTTATCAAGGCTTCTGTGAGCTTGAGATTCCACTGTCTCGATGCTTGTTTAAGTACATATATAGACTTTAGCAGCCTACAAACCTTGTTCTCCCCCTGTCATTGAAAGCCTTGTGGTAGGTCCATATACACTTCCTCTTCTAAGTCTCCTTGTAAAAATGCATTGAAAACATCCATCTGAAATAGATGCCAATCCTTGGAAGCAGCTAATGCAATCACTGATCTAACTGTCACCATCTTAGCCACATGTGAGAAAGTTTCATGATAGTCCAGTCCTTCTTGTTGATTGTATCTTTTGGTAACAAGTCGAGCTTTAAATCTTTCTACCTCTCCATTGGCTTTATACTAAATTTTATAGACCCATTTTGAGCCTATAGAAGATTTCCCTGGTGGCAGATCCACCACAACCCAAGTTTTGTTGTCCTCCAATGCTTGAATCTCTTGTTTCATAGCTTGTATCCATTTGTCATCCTCCACTGCTTCCTTGAAATTATGTGGCTCTGCAACTGTTGAAAAAGCAAATATGTAGTCCTTGTAGTGCTGTGTGACATTAGCATAGGATAGGAAGTTTGACATTGGATAAAGGAATTGTGAGTTCTTCTTTCCACAAATTAAATAATCTTGCATCCAAATAGGAGGAGCCTTGGTTCTTGTTGACTGTCTAGCAGGAGCAGAAGTTGTATGTGTAATTGAGGGATCAATTGGAGTAACTGCATCTAGATCAACTGGAGTAACTGCATCTAATATCTAGCCTGCATCTGATACTGGAATCACTGCATCTGATATCAAGCCTATATCACTTCCTGATAAGTCTTCATTATCAACTGTATCATGATCAGCTCCATCTAGTAAATCTGCATGTTCTTCTGATTCTTCATTACTGTCACTTGCATCTTGAGTGACATCTGCAAGTGCATCTATGTTGTTTGCTTCCTCCATTTGTGCTACCTCAAACACATCATCTAAGTACCCAGGTAAATGATTGTTAGGCATGGGTTGCTGATGCTGTGGAGTAGAAAAGGAAATACTGATTCTCTAAATATGACATCCCTACTTACAAAAACACTGTTAGTCCTTCGATCAAATAGTCTATATCTATTTTGAGTAGTGGAATATCCCATCAAGACTGCTTCTCTAGCTCTAGGACCAAATTTGTCTTCCTTGACTACATTTGTGGCATAGCATAGACATCCAAAGACCCTTAGATGTGATAATGATGGTTGTCTTCCATACAATGATTCAAAAGGACTCTTACCATCTAATACCCTAGTGGGCAATCTGTTTATGAGATAAACAGCTGTTTGAACACATTCTCCCCAGAATCTACTTGGTATGCTAGCTTGAAATTTCAAGTCCCTTGCTGTATCTAAAATATGTCTGTGTTTTCTCTCAGCCACTCCATTTTGCTGTGGAGTGTGCACACAGCTGCTCTAGTGAATGACTCCATGTCTTGTCAAGTAATCATTCCACTGATGGTTAAAGAATTCCTTCCCATTATCTGTTCTAACAGTTTTAATACAAACACCAAACTGATCCTGGACCGTACTAAAAAATTATTTGAGGAATATAATTGTTTCACTTTTCAATTGCATTAGAAAAATCCAGGTTGCTTTAGTAAAATCATCAACTACTGTAAGGAAATAGTGATTATTATCATGAGTAGCTACCTTATAAGGTCCTCATACATGCATGTGCACTAGTTGAAAAGGTGCAGTACTTAAATGTTCGCTATTTGGAAAAGCTAGCCTATGCTGCTTGGCTAATGGACAAACAGAACACTTGTTGTGTATAACATTGTCTATCTTATTATGCAGAAAAGAAATATGGTGCATTACTAGCAATGAAGGATGTCCTAATCGTTTGTGCCAGATTTCTCCAGTATCTCTGTCTTTATTTCTCTCCACTGAATTGATATGAGTAGCTATCTGTGTTGTTCTCCTTCCTCTTATCAGATAAAGACCACCAGTCTCCTTACCAATCCCCTTCACCCTGCTAGTGTAAAAATCCTAAAATACACATATTTTGGACAGGAATAAAGCACCATACTGTAAGTCCTTAGTCAACTTTGAGATGGACATTAAGTTGAACTTAAAATCTGGGACATACAACACATTGTCCAGTTTAGTTTCTGCAGAAAATTGTGTACTACCAACATGTGTAACATCAGTACTATCCCCATTTGGTAGTCTCACCTTTTCTCTTTTAGGATTATCTATGTTCCTGACATCTTGAAGTAGATATAATGATGATACTATGTGATGTGTGGCCCTTGAATCCACTATCAAATTATCATTACACATTTTTGCAGTAAGAGATACAATGTTACCTGCCATGTTTGCTTGTGTCTGTGTATCTGAAGTTGCAACATCTCTATTAAGCAGGTGAAGTATCTGCTGGTACTGTGCCTCAGTAAAGAAATAGTCTCCTTTCTGCAGAGTTTTCCTGTGAGTTTGAAGATCCTGATAACTCCACATTGTTGGCTGTAACATAATGTCCCTTGGGCCTATACTCCTTAGATTGATAACTCTTCTTTCCTCCGAAATCCTATCCAATTATTTTGAAGCAGTTCTCCTTAGTGTGGCCTTTCATATGGCAATGCTCACACTGTAGGAACTATTTCTTCCCTCGAAAACCTTGACCTTTCCCAACTTGCATTGCCATAGGATCGACCTTCTCTTCCATAACACTGCCTCCCACAGACTGTTGGATCTCATCCTGTGTGATCATAGCATATGCCTGATTCAGTGTTGGTTCAGTCATCTTCATCAAAATTTTCCTTAAAGCTTGATCATAAGTGTCATTCAATCCATCCAAAAACTGCATCAATCTCTGTTGGTGCAGTTGCACAACATATTCCTTCGATTTCTCACAACCACAATTTGGAGAAGGTACAGGCACATCATATTCAGCCCATAGTTCCTTCAATTTCGTGAAATATACAGCAACAGAATCAGATCCATGTGTTAACCTAGATATTCCTCTGTGCAATTGAAAAATTCTCACTCGATTTACTTTGTCAAAGCATTCCTGAAGATCCTCCCACACTGCATGTGCGTCAGAGGCATAGATGATACTACTTAGTAAATCCTTTGATACTGAATTCATAATCCATGAATGCACTATAGCATTGCATGTCTCCTATTCTTCATGCAATTCATCTTCAAACGAAGCCTTGAGATATGTTCCAGTAATGAAACCTAATTTGCGCTTTGCCTTCAAAGCAAGGCGCATAGATCTACTCCATAATCCATAGTTTTCAGATCCTATGAGTTGAATTGGAATCAACACCAATCCAGGAGTATCAGACGATTGTAGAAACAAAGGATGAGTGTAATCTACCTTCGTTTTTCCACCATTATCGTACAATTTCAAGCTCAAATAGGTCAGAGAAAAAAAACAGAAAATTCGATTAACTTTCTGATGAACAGAGAACAGAGTCACGAGATATTAGCTACTTACTGAATCGAGCTTATAGATCTTCCTCCATAGCTCTGATACCATGTTAGAAGAACTTTGAAAAGGAAGAAATTATTCTTATTAATTGCTCAATTGAGCTGAAACAGATACACACGTGTAGATATATACTCAGTATCCAATAGTTAGTTATCAACTAACTATAATTATACTTACACCCCTAACTTCTAGATGCATACACTTAGGTCCCTATCATGTATACATTTATACAATTAACTCCTCATTTCAATAGTGGTGAAAAAGAGCTATACATGGAATATTAGACTGCTGACATGGCACAACGCGTGGAACAATAATACAACGATACGTGACAATCTTATTCGACGGAAAAAGAGAAGTCACGGGGAGAAATACCCACGAAACAGCACCGGCCTAACAACTGGTTAAGAATGAATAAATAGTAGAAAGAAGGAAAGATACATGAACCGGAAAGAAATAAGGGAAATCGTAACAGATGTAAGACATTTATAGCAATAAACACATCGGTTATGAGAATCCAAAATAATGGGTAATCAATATCAATAATGCTCATAATTAGCCCAAATTATAGGAGAAACATCGTTACTATTGTATATTCCTATATAAGGGCGCATAATTCTATTTGTAAGGACACATTTGAGACAATATTGAAATATACTCTTTATTCTTTTGCTTTCTCGAAATTCTCTACCTTGACTTTGCAATTAATTATTTTCTTAATTATTCTTGTTATTTTCCTTTGATATCATTGAGAAAATGAAGCAAAACTTGGTTATCATAATCTAGTTTTCTTCTAAAATTAGACTTTGACCAAAAAATATGTTTTTGATTAAACAATAGTACTGGACTAAAAAGAGTTAAAAATTTCATTAGAATTAGATTCAAATATAAGAAATTTCCTTTTATTAACAACTCCAAGAGATTGTTAACCTAAAGGGAGTGATGTTATTGAATTTCTTGCTTACATTAATATTTACAGTTAATAACTTTATTGGCTAGCAAGTAAATCAGGTAGTACAAAGAACCAGTGGCGGAGGCAAGATATATACTAAGGGTGTTAAAAAAAATTGAATTGCAGCTCACGGGAATCGAACTTGGGATCTTCTACACATTTTGAACACCCTTGACCACTGAGCCAAACATTTGCCTTATGTCAAGGGTGTTCAAAACTTAATATATAGAGATAAAAAATAGATTTTGCCTTATATATACAGTGTAATTTTTCGGCGAAGGGTGTTCGGGTGAACACCCTTGCGCCCCCCTGCCTCCGCCCCTGCAAAGAACATTAGAGCTTTTGCAGATGTAGGATTTAACAGCGAGAGCTACGTACTTAGCAAATTTTCTACGTCTCAAAGTTGACCGTTACAAAAAGAGAAGTAAAAGGCATTATAATATTACGTTCTAGGTAGAAAAATAATTTTTTTTCAACTATATAAACGTATTTTGAGTCCAAAATCATTATTTCGGTTTCGAACTCGTGCAAACTGGCCTGTCTGACAAAAATATGCTCTCTGAAAAGTCCCACTTGCTTCAATGTATTTTCGCTGTCCAATTTTCCCACTTTAAAAACACACCTACAAATAATCCAGTTAAATTCAGTTTGATCGATTCCTTTGGACACTTCATAGTGATGGCTACTAAACAACGAATCCAATGATTCTGCTGGCTAAACTGATATGATCATTAAATTTAACGATTGCCTAGATAGAGTTGTATTAATATTTTAATCGTTGACTTAAACATCTTTGAAACTGATTAATTAACACTAACCATCTAGGACCCCAAAGGTTAATGCCATTGAATGCACCCATATCTGAATCTCTGATGCATACAGCACAACCAAAACACTTGTATCTCTAACAGGCAAATTAAAGGATAGCAACTTAATTGTATCTCTACAACATATATATAACCCCACTGTTTGTTTAAAGTTAAATTAAGATTTTGTTGAAGAAATATTTTAGTACTATATACAGTTAGACCTCTTTATAACATCATCCCTATATAACAACACTTTACTATAAAAGTAAGCTTTTTCGGAACTAATTTTCATGTCATGTTATAATATATGTTCTATGTAACAACACTTCGTTATAACATCTAAAAATATTCGAAACAAATGAGGCCGTTGTAGAGAGGTTTTAACTGTATTATTAAATTATTGTCAAATATTAAAATAAGTAGACTACTCATTGGGCAAGAAAACAAAGGGGGTCTCCCCTGTTCTGCTAATGTTCCCAATTTTGGGCCATTTGACTTAATGAGGGCAGCATTTAAAAAAAAAAAAATTAAATGGAAGGTTTTCAACTTATATTTATTTCAAAATGGAAGTCAGCGGCTTGACCTTTTCTTTTTGCCTCTAATAAAAGATGATTAGAGCCAGTTGGGCCGTCCTGCAGATATGGCGGCAAACAAAATCTGTTGAGGTATTAGGAAACTATATCACTCCTACTTACTGTATGCCAAATGGTAGAAACGTGGTTGTAAAAGAAAATGTATACTACAATTAACTTAAATTCCAGTCGAAGAATGTTGCTTCGTCAGTGTCTTCAATAATATATTCAACATCCTCTACCATTTCTTTATAGTATATTTGCGTCTATTTTAAAAGAATAATGTACTTTTTTTATTACATTTAAAAATAATTTTTTTTGATCTTATTATTTTATTTTTAATAATAAAATTTTATAATCACACAAATATTATGTCGTATCTAAAATCACAAGTTACAAATGTCATAAAACATTTAATATCGTAAATTTTAAAGTTTTTATTTCCTTTTAAATTAAACTCAGTGTTCAAGTTAAACTGTGATACATAAATTGAAGCGGAGGAGAATATGACTCTTTTTGATTTTTTATTATAGTGCACCGTCACATCTTCGAGTATACTTATTTCACGGATGTGAACCTTTTTCCATTTAACAAAAAAAAAAACGAGAATCCTTTTATCTATCTGTCTTTCTTTTAAATTTTTATAATGTTCCTTGAGGGTGCATTGTATCAACTGTCAACTGAAATTTTGACTTTTTAGTGGAAAACAAACTATATAAACCCCCGGTTTAAGTTAGTGGTTTCATGCATTAGCAATTTAGCATATATACATAAAGTGAGAGAGAAATACATTGAGAAGAAAGATGACAAGTTATCTGTTAAACAATGGCGAAACCCTACCGAATATAGGTATGGGTACTTATTCCGGCGAAAACGATAGAGAAACAACAGAAAAAGCCATTAGAACGGCGCTCAAGGTAACTGAACTCTAAACGCGTATCGTTTTTTTTTTCTTACGTACTTTTTAATTAATCTTCAGTGTTGTATTGAAATATGATTTGACGGTTTCATCTGTACGTGTAGATGGGGTACAGGCATTTTGACACAGCGAAAATATACGGTTCGGAGCCGGCAGTAGGAAATGCATTAAGAAGAGCAATTGGTGAAGGAGTGGTGGAGAGGGAAGACATTCATATCACTTCTAAGCTATGGTCGAGTGATCACCATGATCCTGTTTCTGCACTTCACCAAACTCTGCAGTAAGAACCGATATTGCTTTTTAACTTTAAACTTACCATTTTACGCTAGACCAATACCAACAACCCAGTATAATCCCACTTAATGGGGTGTGGGGAGGGTAGTGTATACGTAGACCTTACCCCTACCCTGGGGTAGGGAGGCTGTTTCCAAATAGACGCTCAGCATCATTCCCTCCAAGAACTTCCCACCTTGCTCTTGGGAAGACTCGAACTCACAACCTCTCGGTTGGAAGTGGAGGTTGCTTACCATCAGAGCAACCCTCTTTTCTTATTAAACGAGGGAGCTGTTGTTTACAGTACTATTCCTAGAAAACTAACATGCACGCAGCAGAAAGATTAACTACCAAAGGTGTTAGCTTCTGAAACTATTTTTTCTGCAGGAGGTTAGGGATGGAATACATAGACTTGTATTTGGTGCATTGGCCAGTGGCTTTGAAGCCATGGGTTGATTATCCAGTTCCCACAGAAGAAGACTTTAAGGCATTAGACATGGAGAACACTTGGTCCGGAATGGAAAGGTGCTTAGAAAAGGGTTTGTGTAGATCCGTTGGCGTCAGCAATTTCTCATCTACAAAAATTGAAGACCTGCTAGACTTTGCTTGTGTCACTCCTGCTGTCAATCAGGTGTATATCTTGCAATAAGTTTAAGTTTTATGCAGTAATGGTTTAAAAGACCATCATCATATATATTTATAAGCTAATTATAAGTAAATTACAATTACTTAGTAATCACGTAAAAATACATTATATATATATAAAAAAAACATTATATTTTCAGCTTATGTATAGCTAGAACCAGGGGCGGATTTAGGGGGTGCAAGGGGATACCGAACCCTCTTCGCCGAAAAATTACACTGTATATTTAAGGAAAAATCTGATTTTTATCTTTATATATTAAGTTTTGAACCCCCTTAACACAACCCAAAAGTGTAGTTTAGTGGTCTAGGGGTTCAAAATCTCCATAAGGTCATAGGTTCAATTTCCACTAGCTACAAAAAAAAGTTTTGAATCACCTTCGTAGAGATCCTGCCTCCGCCATCGGCTAGAACTCAATAGAATATGCCGTTGAATTTATCGAACACTATACATCAACTATATATAATTTTTTTACACTATCATATCACCCAAAATAGTTACAGATAATACACTAAACTCATTTATTTATCCTTTTTCTCGAGTCAAATTTATTTTTAGTCAACTAATGAACCTAAACCCCTATTCTTGGCATAACTTACAAAAATAGAAAAATAAGAAGAAGAAAAGAAAAAACCCAAACAATCCCCGCCCCCCACCCGCTGTCTTTTGTGCATCATTAGAACACGGATTGCTTTGTACGTTTGCAGACTCTATATATAACTCTGTCATTCAAAGAAATTAATTAAGTTTATCACAAAACCACATCATAAAGAATTATGTAAATAATTGACGACTTACAAAGCCAAATAAATAAGTATCGTTTCTATCAGCGTTGACAATTGACTCTTTTTTTTTAGTTACATATATATATATCACATTAGCCTATGATTATTTTTTATACTAATTAATTAAATGATATATCAGGTGGAAATGCATCCAATGTGGAGGCAACGAAAGCTGAGGGGATTATGTGGAGACTATGGAATTCATGTAAGTGCATATTCACCTTTAGGTGGTCCTGGAAATGCCTGGGGAACTACTGCTGTGGTTAATCATCCCATCATCCAATCTATTGCCTTCAAGCATAATGCAACTCCAGCTCAGGTAATAAATTTTAGGATAGCAATATTGGATATTAGTAATTGCGTTCTGATTTTAATTTTTATACATATTTAGTGAATTCAATAATACATATACAAAATCTGTACTAAAAACTATTGGGTTCAGCTAAACCTCTAGGCTGTAGCCTACCTTCTAGCTCCGTCCTGGTCACACACATAGATACAATTTTTTAGGCTAGCTAGACCAAGAAATTAATGTTGTTCATTGCTAATATATTTATTTATCACAGGTTGCATTGGGATGGGGGTTGTCTCAAGGATCTAGTGTTATAGTGAAGAGCTTCAATCCGAGAAGAATGAAGGAGAACATTGGAGCCCTTGATTTGACATTGGACGACTGGGATTTACTTGAGATTGAGAAAATGGAGGAAAGGAAGATAATGAGGGCAGAGTATCTAGCCAATGATACTACAAGTCCATACAAGACCATTGAGGAACTTTGGGATGACGAGATATAATTAAGGGATTTTTCTTTTGGCATTGTACTTAATCTACAAATTAATTTCAAATAAGAAATATCAATGTACTTGTGTTGCATATTGATAGAATCGCAAGGATGTTTTTCTGGCTATATCTCGTCTTGGTCTGCAAAGCACAAATAATGAAAAGAAAGAAAAAAATAGGCTTATTTCACTCATCCACATGAAGCTTGACACTAGATCATCCATTAACACCACATAGAAAATGGGGGGAAAAAATACCATATCCATTAACACATATTATAAAATAGCCAACTATAGAAAAAAGGGATGAAAAATACGTCCATAATTAACAACCACCCTTCATTCGTTCGTTCATAATCAATTTCTCTCATAAAAATGGTAAAGCTACAAAAAGTTAGGGGTGGGCGTTAGGCAGTTCAGATTGCATATGAAATTTCGGTTTTGATTTTCAGTTTTCGGATTGACGAAATGACAAACCAAATCCAATCCAAATAAGTTCGGATTGGATCGGATCGGATCGAATTTTTTAAGTTCGGTTTTGGATTAATCGGTTTGGATATTTTGAATTTTCGGTTTTGAACTTATAAGTTGAGATGTTTCTTCTTTTTACAAAAATGAATATCCAAATGAAGTACTCATGTTAAATTGTCTGAAAAGTTCTTCATTCTCACCGCAATCATCCAAATGAAATATTAAAGTAATGAAATTATTATATAAAAGAATTAAAAAAATACAATAGAGAAATTAATACGACAGATAAGAAGTAGAAATAGTAAAACTATATCAACATAGAAAGCATTCTCATAATAACTTAGTAATTAATATTAAATATATATGATAATGTCTAATGGGTAAGATATTGAACTTATTACTATGAAAATGGATAATGGACTAAATATAAAATATAAGAATTTTGGATTTTCGGATATCCAAAAATTTAAAGTACCAAATCCAATATCAAATCCGAAATCCAAAAAATTTAAAAATTAAATCCATAATCCAATCCGTAATCCGAAAATCCAAACCAAAAATTCAAGAAATTCGGGTTCGATTTGGATTTCGGGTTTGCCCAAAGTATGTCCACCCCTACAAAAAGTAGTTGCGCAATAGTTACCAATATATCCGTCCAAATTAAGGAAAATTTAATGAACCATAAAATGTGGAGATGGTAGGTCTTAGATTTATACATAGATGTTAAATATAGGCTAGTCTTAGTATGCTCTCTATTTTTCTTAATCGAATAATCACATTGTTGACTTTGAGATGATTTGGTTATATTAGAACTCGAAGTCAAGCTTGTAACTGAGCTGCACTAGACGTACGGTAAAAGATTTGGTGGAAGTTATGAAGAGGATGCAGATTAAAGGATGTATATTTGAATTACCTATAAAGCCTTTCTTGCTAATGTTACCTATCATATTTGAATTATAGAAGTTATAATTGTATAGGGTAAAATTGATTAGTGGGAGGTGGATGAATTACGAGGTAATATGTGTAATTAGAGAAAGATAATATATGAGTCAACAAATAGTTGGCATCGGATACAACATAAGTTCTGTGTTGTGTAAATTCCGAAGGCATGGGAACCGATAGCAAAGATTTGAAAGAAAGACAATGGTTGAGAAAGACATCATTCAATGAACAATCGTTACAAAGAATCTTACTAATGGCCAACTGTTATGCAGCCATCAATGGTGATTTTATTCTCATTCAAGAGTAGCTTGATTTGGCGATCTTGTCCCTCTGGATAGGGCTATAAATAGGAAGATTTGTATCCATAGTTAGACACGAAAATTCATCTCTACTTAAAGGCTATAATTTGCCTCATATTGTAAAATTACTTGCTTTGTTCTTAACATTGTTCTTATTATTACTTCCGGAGAGGCTCATCTACAGCCAGACTGTATTTCTTTTAAGTTATTTTTTTTAATCTTGACTCTATTCTTATTTATTTCATATGTTTGGATCAAGTTAATTCACGTGCCTATAAATCACGTTACAAATTCAACAGTACTATTTTACGGGTAAATAGTTTGGCCCCCACCGTGGGCATAGACAATTGTGTAATTGCTTTGATTCATTCTTCTATTACTAACAAATTTTGTTTCTTTTCTTAGTAATAAGAAAATCAGATATGGCAACTAACGATGGGAACACATCCTTATAATGTTGGACCGCACAACGAATGTGAGGATGCATTCCGACATGATGATCCAACTAGCGAAACTCGCAATAAAGGAGATAAAATAACTCCAGTTCGGTAAGATCAAAATCCTCAGCATGTGAGAAGTCCATCTCCTGATGATATGGATGATGAACACGTTGTTGAAACAGTCAAAATCTTGAGAGAGCAACAAAGAAAATTTTGAATCAACTCTCAAGACAGGACCGAGTGATGATAGAATTGAAGTAGGTGCTTTCTGTTGCTTCCAATAACTCTAATGGAGGAGTTTGTATTCCTCCCAGCTTCCCTGCAAATCAAATAGTTCAAAGAAGTGGTCACGATGCTCTAAGAGAGGAGTTCAATTTTAACGAGGCAGGTGGTACAAGTAGTGTATCCGAGAACAACAACAACACCAATGATCATTTCGAAATCAATCCCATGAGATTCATGAGGGAGATAAATGAACTAATGGACCAAAATGCTTAAAAATTCCATTCTCGGATGGATCAAATCCTGGAAGCGCCACCGTGCTAAAGGGACTAGATTCCAAGAAGCACAGTTGCCGTTCAGACCTAGTGCGGCCCTGGAGTTGATTCCAAAAGAATTCAAGATACCAAATATTCTGAAGTACGATGGGAACTCGGATCCATGAGAGCATATCACGACTTCCATTACAGTTATAAATGGGAATGACTTGGCCCGCATGAGATCAAATCTGTTTTGTTAAAAAAATTGGCGCAACCTTAACAAAGGGTGTTTTAACTTGGTATTTTATTTTACATGAGCATTCAATTGATTCTTTTGAAATTATTGCGGATTCCTTTATTAAAGCTCATGATGGGGTAAGAAAAGTCCAAGCTAGAAAGGTAGATATATTCATAATCGTCCAAGGAGAACTCTAACTATTGCGAGGGTTCGTGATCCGATTTTAGAAGGAAAGCATGTTGTTGCCGATAGTAGCGGATGAGCGGGCAACATAGGTGTTTACCAGGTCTCAATCCATTGAGTTCAGATGCCTCGAGGAAATTGAAGGAAAGCTTGTTGGAATTTTAGGCAACTACATGGGCATATGTCTACAATCTCTATAAATCAAAGTTTAGAATTGAATATGATTAACTGAGTTCTTCGGTGTCTTCTAAAGAACGCAATCATGACCGGAATGAGGGCAAGATCAAAATTGATTTCGATAGAGATCGAAGGTCTTAAAAGAGTAATTTTCAGTCTTACAAAAGGGTCAGCGAGCTAGAAAAAAAGGTTTTCAGTCATCATATATGTTTGTTTCTGACAGAAGGGTGGATCATGGTCGGAGTAGCAGAGCTTTACAAGAGAAAGAAACATTGGGGTTCCGAGATTCAACGTACCCCCAGTTATCCGACTTCAACATTAACATCAGTTTAGTAGAGTTCATGTCAGCTATGAGAAACATTAACGGGGGCTAGGTTTTCGATAATTGGTTATCTATATGGGATAAAATACGTTAGCGACACGTGGATGAATTACGAGGTGATACGTATAACTAGACACATATAATATATGAGTCAACAAATAGTTGACAGTGCATACAAACATGAGTTCAGTGCTATATAAATTCCAAAGGCATGAGAACCGATTACAATGATTTGAAAGGAAGATATCGGTTGGAAAAGAAAACATTTAATGAGCAACCTTTATAAAAAAAAATCTTTATATTAATAGTCAACTGTTATGCAATCATCAATGACAGTTTTATTCTCATCCAAATGGAGCTTTATTTGGGGATCTCGTCTCCCTAGATAGGGCTATAATAGGAAAATTTGTATCTATAGTTGGACATGAAAAATCATTTGTATTCAAAGGCTATAATTTGCTCTCATATTAAAAATTACTTACTTTTTTTGTTCTTATTATTGCTTCCGGAATCCGGAAAGGCTCATCATACAATCATGCTTGAATTTCTTTTAAGTTATTTTTATAATGTTGACTCTATTCTTATTTATTGCATATTTTTGGGTCAAGTTAATTAACGTGTCTATAAATCATGTTACAAACTCAATTGTACCTTTTTGCGGGTAAACAATACTAAACTTATAATGTAAGGATTAAAATACATGATCAAAATATTGGGATTATTGTTTGGATTAAAAATGAGATGTATAGAATATAATATAAAATACATTAATTTTGCATTAAACAAACTTTTAATTTTAATTTTAACCATGGCTGTTTAAAAGAACTTTGGAAGAAGAACTTTGGAGAAGGACATGTCATTTGATTGTTTTATCTCAAAATTAACTAATTTCAAACTTATTATCGCATAATATACCACGTTTGTGGTTTAAATAATCTTTGAATTGCTTGTCCCAAGTTATTTTTTTTACTGAACACATGATATATTAACATTTTATACGAAGATTAGTATTCTTATCCTTTCATGGGACAAACTCTGTTTATGAGAGGGGGTTGGGGGCGGTGAATTATGCGCTTAAGAGTAGGGATTATGATAACGTGTGAAAATCACATATCACATGACTTTGATTTTAGAATATGATTTTAGAGTTCCAAGCAAGTCATGCATTTAATTTGAGCACACCCCCCCTCCCCCTCCCCCCAAAAAAAACCCCCCAAAGACTTCGCCGAAGATTCGTTTTGTCTTTTTCGTTTTTTTTGTTTTTTTGAGCCAGGGTCTATAGGAAATAACCTCTTTATTTGATGGAGATAGGATTAATGTCTGCGTACACACCTTCTCTCCAATCCTGGATTGCTATTATTGTTGTTGTGGGAGAAGATGATACCCGAGACGGTGATAGCAAGTGTACAATCTTAGATTATATGTTCAAAGAATGATACACACATGACTTTACAAGAATAATTTTCGATAAACTGCTTAATTTAAGCGTGAATTAATATTCGTTCTCTTTTATTTATAATTTTTACTTTTTGTATGTCCCTTGAGAAAATACTAATTACTCTCTCCGGTAAAATAAATAATTTTTTGGCCTTTTTTTGTGGTCCAAAATAAGTAATTTTTTCAGATTCCAAGAATAAATTAATTATTTTTTTTCTACATTGTCCTTGGAGTATGTATTAGGAGTGTTTATGTGAGAGATAGTAAAGGTTAATATGGTTAATTTTATTGTTAACTAATGTTAAAGGGTGAATTTCTTAATATGTGTGAAAACAACAAAAAAATTATTTATTTTGAACTGGAGGGAGTAAAAAATAATCTTGTCCTCTTTTGACTTTGCACTCCCTTTAAGAAAAAATAAATAAAGCAAGTATTTTATAATTTTATACATAATAATGATAACATTTCAAAAAGTCTTGAAAAATAATTCAGGAAATGAGTAGTTAATGATAAGGGTAAAACAGGAAAAAAAATTATCTTAAATTTAATTTGCTAAAATAAATAAGTAAAAATGAAAATATATTTTTAGTATGGTGGACGGAAAAAATACAAACTAACCCCAATTAAAATAGTTATTCAAAGTCCTTTCTTTTAAAAAAAATTAAATTCTTTTCTTTTCAAAAAGTCCTTGGAAATTGACATCACCTATGTTTCCGAACAAAAAACAAAGAGCTGTTAACACACACAATAAGTAGTATCAGGCACGCGCATTCTGTTTGGAAGTCGGCGTAATTAGCATTCGCATTAAATGTGCCTCTGGTGGCCAATGCAATAAGTTTATATTATTACAATTAACATTCTGCTGGCCTAACTGATACAATCTCTTTATCGGTCGCATGATTGCTTTAAAAAGATCATCGTCCCATTATTTTTTAATGGTTGACTTAAATAAACTAGAGACGATTTGGAAGTGATTAATTTAATTCTAATTTCTAACCCGTCCATAACCAAAGGGTTAAGGGCAATCAAATCCAAACATATCTGGGTCTCGATTAACACAGCACAACATACTTTCTGTATGAGTCAAAATCTTGTTAGGTGTTTGCCATAATTTTTTTTACCATATTTAATTTTCCTATTTGTTGAAGGAAAATGTAACGTGTTTACCTTAATTGAGTTTTTCTTCTTGTAGAAGGAAATTACAAATCTCTCATATTTGGCTAGTCCTTTTTCTTGTAGAAAAATGTTTGGAGTTCTATAAATTGAAGATCTGTCATTCTCATTCAGTAGCATCCACAATATAACCATATGGGGTTTGAGATTTGTGTTTAGGGGAGAACTTTACGGGACAAGTGTTGGTGTGTCACTTGTGTTTGCCACTTCATGAGGTTGTTCTCTCGATATTTTGTACTCTCTTTTTTATATAGAGGATGTTCATCTCCGCCACAGATGTAAGTCAATTGACTGAATCACATTATATGTTTGTGTCTCTTTTGGTAGATTACTCTTTTGTTGTCTGATTTATCTTCATTCGAGGTTTGCGTTACTAGCTTCCGCATGACACCTGACTTTTTTCGGTCCAAACAAATCTGACCACGTGAATTAGCACTAAAAGGAACGGTAAAGGGTCGACTAAGTCGTGATCATATCCACCAGGCGTAATAACAACGAGTATCTTGGCCACTGCCGAGATCGAGCCATCAGAAAGCTTGTATGACAAAGTAAATATCGTGATACTTAGGGGGAGCAACGTAAAGTACAATCAAGGGTTGAATGCATTCTGGCTAAGTACCGTTGGACAAAAGAGATATATATATATATATATATATATATATATATATATATATATATATATATATATATATATATATATATGAAGCAAGAAGNGAGAGAGAATAGGTGAAGGAAACCAAGAAAAGAGTTTAGATAGTGACCACAAATCTCTGTAACTGTGATTATTGAATCAACAAAGATAGATCTCATCACTGTCGATGCCATTCCATCTTCCGTCTTTATCATTACATCACATGATAATATGTCAAAAATGTAAGCCTATTATCTATATTTGATATCTCATATGATTCCGGAAAGTTTATAAGCTTGATTATTGTAACGACCCGACCGGTCATTTTGAGTACTTGCATTTCGCTCGCCAGTTCTCGAGCATGACTAGCCCCGTATGATATATTTTGACTTATGTAAATCGTCGTTTTTGATTTTCAAGTTAATCGGAACAGATATTGAAGAATGATTCTCAGCTTAATGCTTTAAATTTGAAAGATTTGATCAAGTTTTGACTTTTTAGTATTTGATCTCGGATTAGAATTTTTTTGATTTGATTAGCTCTATTAGGTGACTTCGGATTTGGGGGCGCGTTCGGAATGTGATTTGGAGGTATGTGGTAGAATTATGCTTGAATTGGCGAAATCAAAAATTTGGCATTTCTCAATCGGTAGTGGAAATTTTAATATCGGGGTCAGAATGGAATTTCAGAAGTTGGAGTAGGTTCATAGAATCATTTTTGAAGTGTGTACAAAATTTCAGGTCATTCGGATGAGTTTTGATAGGTTTTTGGATCGGTTGCAAAATTCGGAAGTTTTGGAATCCTTAGGCTTGAATCCGAGGGTGATTTGGTGTTTCGATGTTGTTTTGAGTGTTCCGAAGATTGGAATAAGTTTGAATAGTGATATGAGACTTGTTCGTATTTTTAGATGAGGTCCCGGGGGCCTCGGGATAATTTCGGATGGTTATCGGAAAGTTTGGAAATTCGAGAATGCAATTGAAGTTGCTGGTTCTGTCATAACCGCACCTGGGGATAGGGGACCGCAAGTGCGAGACTGCAGAAGCGAAGGAAAGACCGCAGGTGCGGCCAAGGCTGAGAAGAGCAGGAACCGCAGGTCCGGAAGGTGAAGCGCACCTGCGAGATCGCAGGTGCGGTAAAGTGACCGCAAAAACGGTTTTAGAGGATTAAGTGGAAGTAATAGGTGCGGTGGTCTGAACCGCAAAAGTGGTCCGCAGATGCAGGAAAAGGGGGCTGTAGGTACGAGATGCCTGGTGAGAAAGTACATAAGGTGGCCTTCGCGAAATTCGGGTTATTTTTGTCACGACCCGAACCAAAGGGCCGCAACGCGCACCCAGTGCCTAACTCAACCGAGTACCAACGTAACATATCTT
>MU780960.1:27820-43746 GCA_026770625.1 Nicotiana glauca
CCCCCCCCTATTTGTTTACTTTGGGACTACGGGTTCGATCACGGGAGATCCCCCTGCACTTTTATTTTGGGACTATGGGACTGTATCCCGGGAGATCCCCCTGCACTTTTATTTTGGGACTACGGGACGGTATCCCGGGAGATCCCCCTGTACTTTTATTTTGGGACTAGGAGACGGTATCCTGGGAGATCCCCCACACATTGATGATTGGGCTACGGGACGGTATCCCGGGAGCTCCTTTGATATTGATATGAGAGTTGGACTACGGGACGGTATCCCGGGAGATCCATTGAATAGTTGAGGAAAGGGCTACAGGACGGTATCCTAGGAGACCCTCGTTGGCATTTTTGCAATTTAGATGTGTTTACTCTGTGTTTCTATTCTTTCTTTGTAGTAATATTATTTCATTGATCTGCCTTATTACACTGCTGCGTTCATTAGTTTCGTCAGATTTTTACACTATTAATATTTTTGCTACTGTATTATTTTTGCCTCAGTAGAGCCCTGACCTTTCCTCGTCACTACCCAACCGAGGTTAGGCTTGGCACTTACTGAGTATCGTTATGGTGTACTCACGCCTCTTCTGCGCATGTTTTTCATGTGCAAATCCAGGTACCTCTACGCAGGCGCATTGTCAGTAGCTGCAGGGAGCATTTCGGAGACTTGAGGTATATCTGCCGTGTCCACAGACCGAAGAGTCTCCCTCTCACTCTACCCCTTTAGTTAGTTAGATGTTATTCCGTTCTTCCTTATTATAGACTTTCCGGATGATTAGAGCAGTGTTATGTATTACTCTTAGCCTGTGTTGCCCGTGGGTTTCCGGGTCTTTGGGATAGTTTCAGAATTTAAAGTGTTAAGGTGTATGTGCCAGGCGGCAACTGTATACATTACTCATGTTATTTAGCTTTTGATTATAAATTTCGTAAATATTGTTACTTTCGCAATTTGTGTTAGGCTTACCTAGTCGTGAAGACTACGTGCCGTCATGACGTGTTCACTATTGGTGAACTAGGGTCGTGATAATTTTTCCTATACAGACTTGTAATAGGTGGATATTCTGTATTAGAGGCTCATGTTCGTGACACCGGATTCTATTGGGCTATGTTGTGGTATTCTAATTGAACTTTCGCAGATTTTATTATTATTTATAAACTTAAAAGTATTGACTTAGTAATTTTCTGTGTCATTTATCTATAATCTGATTAAAAATTTGGGATAATGTTGTTGAATGGTCGGGCTTGCCTAGAAGTGTATTGGGCGCTATCACGACCGGATTTGGGGTTTTTACAGTAGTCCTTCCTCTATTACTTCTAAACACTAATGTATAGAAATTTTAGTAAATTTGTAGGAGCTTGTGACTTATGATGTTCCGGGTCTTGGGGAGATTTTGTATGTATTCTTTTTGGAAGTTGTTATTGTATATGCTGAGTAGTATTTCTCTAAATTACTTCTTTACTATTGATGTTAGTGTTTAGATTTATGTTTTCAATTGCGTTATTTTTCCACAATATTAGGCTTACCTAGTTGAATGGACTAGGTGTCGCCACAACATTTTACGGATGGTAAATTGGGTCGTGACATTAACTAAATTTTATTTAGCCAATAATAAAGAGTTGCAATATGTGAAAATCACAGTTATGGATTGTCCTCTTCCATTCATTAGCCCTTCTATCTTTATGTTGATAATGAAATCTTAGTTTAGCCATTTTTCAAATATTTGTTGGGTTCATTTGTTTCTCTTTATGTGCATGAAAGTTATAAGTTTTTACTCATATATTCCTTTTTCTAATTGAAATTTTTTGTATATTAATTTTTTTCATTTTTATTATAGCAAAATTAAGTTTTCTTATACTGTCTAATATTGAATGCATTATTACCCTTGAAGAGAAATTGTGCCAATAATTTTTTGTTGTGTTTATATTTCTTTTCATGACTATTTATGGTCATTTTATAGGAAGACAACGTAGAATAGGCATGTTATTAGGTACCATATGACTATTTGAATTCCTAAGTTAAGAGCGCATAGAAATTCCTTTCACACTTTAGTTTTCTTAACTTAGAAAATTGGAGGTTTGATTGATAGAAAAAATATGTCAAGTAATGAAAAGCTAGCAATATTCTTAAATATCTTGGCTCATCACGAGAAGAATAATCCATTAAGATTGACTATGCTAGATCAGGTTGGATCGTAAGTCATGCTTTCAATAAATATTTGAGAATTGATCCAGACTAGCTTCATTGTTACTTGTTAATCCCAAACCAGTGCTTGAAGAAGAGATTGAAGATCGACGAAGATGGTTTAATGTATGTAAAATTTCATTTGAGCATCTACTAATTTATTTAAACTAAAAAATATATAATCATACGAAAAGAACTTAATAGTTTGAGATAATATATAATTAATTTTATAGGGATGTCTAGGTGCACTATATGGTACTTACATTCAAATTAGAGTTCCATCCGAGTACAAACCAAGATACAGGACAAGAAAGAGAAAAATAGCAACTAATGTACTGGGAGTTTGTCATAGAAATCTCAATTTTACTTAGGTATTACCTGGTTGGGAAGGATCTACTGCCAATGGTCATGTATTACTAAATACTATAGTGCGAACGAATGGTATGAAAATTCCTAAGGGTATGTCATACATATGCTTATACACTCAAATTATATCACAAAAAAGAATGCTATATATATCACAAAAAGAATGATATATAAAAGTAATTAAATTTTATGTTATTATAGGGAATTATTCTTTGTGCGATGGAGGATATACAAATGGAAATGATTTTATTTCACACTAAAGAGGGTATATATATTAGTTAAAAGATTGGCAAGGTGACAATCCGCCACCTCAATGTAGAGAAGAGCTTTTCAATATAAAGCATGCTAAGGCTCGTAATGTTATCCAAAGAGCATTTGGTCTCTTGATAGGGCGTTGGAAAATTCTTAGAAACTCTTCGTGGTACTCAATTAAGATTTATAACAGGATCATTAATGCTTGTTGTTTGATGCACAACTTTATTTGTAGAGAGATGGAACTGGATCCCTTAGACATTGATATGGAAGAACACGTGGAGTATCAACATGACAACATTAATGTTATTGAATCATATGAGGAGTGGACCACATGGAGTGATGAGTTGGCTCAATCAATGTGGAATGCAGGTCTAAACAATTGATCATTTCAAAATCTCTCATGCTTTTATTATATTTTATGGTGTTTGGATATTTTTCTCTTTAATTTTTTGTATGATTGTAAAGTGTATCAAATTTTAGTTTTTTGTGATTATAAGAAATAGTTACTTACTTTGATTTTTGTAAATATAGCGTATGTTTAGTTAGCTTTTTTTAATGTGTAAAATATATGAATTTTTATTTTTGTGATGCTAAGTAATGTTAGAGATACTTATGCTTCTTGTGATGACAACTAATACTTATGATGATTTATTTCACAAGATTATACAGCTAAAATGAATAGTCAGGCAGAAAATTCAAAGCTATCGTCAAAAAAATCAAGAAAATCAACACCTTCTTCTCGAAGGATCTAGACTCTAGCAGAAGAAAGTTCTCTTATAGATGGTTTAAAAAAATTGTGTTTGGCGAGCCCATAATGGAACCTTTAGTCCAGAATACTTGCTGGAATTAGAGCATTATTTGCATGATTGTCATCCTGGTAGTCAATTAAAAGGTTAATCACATGTCAATTCTAAAGTAAAAGTGTGAAAGAGATGTTATTCAAGCAAAAGTTTATTACAGAGTCGAAGTGGTATGAGATTTCAATATAGTGATGGAATAATTGTTGACGATCCAAAATATTGGGATGACTTTATAAAGGTAATTTCTACTTTGTTTTAGTTATTAGAATATTGTTACTTCATATAGGAATTTTCCTAAGTTCGCATCATAGATTATAACTGACACATATGTCATTGCTTTGTTTCTTTCCTTATTTTTTTAGATTGATCCAAAAGCAAAAAAGCATGAATACTAAGAAATGCCAAATGTTTGAGTATTGGGAGAAAATTTTTGGCAATGATAGAGCGACGGGAGAGTTCGCAGAAGGGCTGCTAAATGCTGTTGAGGGTATTCTAAGGAGTCAAGCTTTAAGACTTTATAATGACATGAGTTTAGGATTTCTATTGTTGATGATGATAAAGAAGATGATGTTGGTGACGGACCTAATATAGCTATTGGAGAAGCTGAAAATCCTTATGTTGGACCTAATTTTATTGAAGCATTTGAAAAGAAAGATGCTATAACATCTGAAAATGAACATGCTGGATTGCAACAAAATCGTAAACAAAGTGAGCATGTTAAATAGGCCCTCTTCTAATTTCAATAAAAAAGAGGAGCAAACAAAGAAAAAGGGTTGTGGAAAATTCTAATGAGACATTTCTTAAGAGTATGAAGAAAGTTATGAAAAACTTTATGGAAAGTCAAGACAAAAGAATGGGTGCCTTGATTGATAAGATTGGGGATCGTGACCGATCCGATATTTGTGGTGAAATTTATTCTATCCTTGAATCTCCCGCATTTGAGTTGTACTCTGTACAAAAATGTATCAAAGCTACAATGATTCTCTATGAAGATGTCAAAAAGATGAAATTGTTTTTAAGTATGGGTGAACTTGAACGATAAACAATGATGTTCATGATTGTCAATGGTAAACTTTGAAGTATGTTAACGTTGTGTATATATGGTGGCTCTAATTTGATAGTTTTTGCTCGACTAACAACTTTAAAGTTTAATTGTAGTGATATTTTTGATGCCTCAAGTTATGTCCATACTCTTTTGTTTAGACTGGTGGGGACGAGGATGATATATTTTTTTGTGTAACTTATGTCTATTAAATAGCTTAACTCTAGTGTAAATGTTAAGTGCATATGTTCCTCGTTTCGTTATTTTTTTTTTTTGTCTATTCAGTTTATTGAATCATGTTATTTTGGCATATAGTAATCAGACATATACTTTATGACATAACCCTTTCAGAATGCCTCCCATATAAATTCAAAAGAATAAAGTGAAAGAGTTTTTGTTTTAATACAGAACAACAAATGCTAACTTCAAGATCATAAAAATTGACAAAAGGTAAGGGAAAATGTATCATGAAAAGAAAAGAAAAAAAACAAGAAAGATATTAGCAGATATATTTCAAAAAATTGAAGTTCGCCCTCCGTGAACATGTCGTGATGGCACGTAGTTCCTATAACTAGGTAAGTCTAACAATGTAGAAAACAACATAACTTGCGAAATAATTAATTAAAACTGAACAACTAAAAGAAAACTGTATATAAATGTCGTTCGGCATATACAACTCAAAATGCGAAAGTCTACAATATCACCCCAAAACCTGGAAACTCACGGGAACACAAGCTAACGGAAAGTAATGTACGGCTCTAACTCCAGAATGTCTAAAGCAAAAGTACGAAAGAAGGCTAAATACTATAGATAGAATAAAGAAGGAGACTCTTCGGTCTGCGACCGCTACAGATGTACCTCGAGGTCTCCGTAGCTCTCCCTGCCTCAAGGATAGTGCACCTGAGATGAAGTACCTGCATCTGCACATGAAAAATATGCGCAGAAGAGGCATGAGTACACCACAGCGGTACTCAGTAAGTGCCAAGCCTAACTTCGGTTGGGTAGTGACGAGGAAGGTCAGGGCCCTACTGAGAATAATAATAATAAATCTTGCAACAGTATGAAATAAGCAGAAATAATGGTTACAACTATGAAGTAAGACAGGCTATACAAGACAACAACTAACACTCAGAAATTTAGATAACACAGAGTAAAACAGCTCAATACCAATATCAACAATGAGGATCTCCCGGGATACCGTCCTGTAGTCCATTTCATCAACTGTCCAAGGAGCTCCCGAGATACCATCCTGTAGTCCATCATATGAGTATATCCGAAGGATCTCCCGGGATACTGTCCCGTAGTCCAACTATCAATGTGTAGGGGGATCTATCAGGAATCTAATCCGCAGTTCCAAAGTAAATGTGTAGGGAAATCTATCGGGAATCTAACCCGTAGTCCCAAAGGAAATGTGCAGGGGGATCTACCGGGAATCTAACTTGTAGTCCCAAAGTAAACAAACAAGGGGGGAGCTATTGAAATCCCACATCCATAGTCCCAATGTAAATACGCAGTCACAACACGAAGATATTCAGAAATGAAGCTAAGAAATACAAGGCAATAGATAGTTCTAACCCAACATGATTCACGTAGTGCAAACAAAGCAACTTGAGCAAATAGGAAACTTAGAACAACTAAACATACTTTCCTAGCTATCACAGTCTATAATTGCAAATAAAATACAACAGATAACAAAAGAACTCAGTCTAAATATTTAAAGTACAACCGGGCTTTCCAACAATTAGCTCAGGTACGCGCTCGTCACCTCACGTACAAGGCATTCAATTAGCAAATATCATATCCTAAGGGGAAAGGTCCCCCACACAAGGTTAGACAAGCCACTTACCTCAAACCGGATCCAAAATCAACTCGAAACCATACTTTTTTCACGAGTATCCGAAACCAAAATGGCCCAGATCTATTCATTTTAATTACATCTCGTAAATAACATCTCAAGCAATTGATTCTACTATTTAATTTAAAGCTAAGAACGTGGTTAAAACCCGAGATTCGAACCAAAATCCGGTTACCCATTTCCCCACGAACCCAAATATATAATTTATTTTGAAATCGGACCTCAAATTGAGGTCAAAATCCCCAATTTTAGAAAAACCTAGGTTCTGCCCAAAAATCCCAATTTCACCCATGAAAATCATGATTTTAAGTGGAAAATATGTTAAATGATGTAAATGATTGAAAGAATTAAGTAAAAATCGACTTACAAATGATTTGGAAGAAGTTTTGTCCTTGAAAAATCGCTTATGGGGTTTGGGTCTTGAAAGAATGGTAAAAATGGTGGAAATTCGACTAAGTATGAAATTTGCTGGGCCTTAGATATGGAAATTGCGAACCGAGGTTCGCAATTGCGTACCCCGACCATTTGTGGGAATTGCGAAGCTGGGTTCGTATTTGCGAACCCTTATCATTTTGCCAGTTCTCGCATTTGCAAAGGGAAAGTCGCATTTGTGACCACCCTACTTTCGCATTTGCGAGGGCTGAGATCGCATTTGCGATCAGTGCCAAAAATCCCCTAGTTCGCATTTGCGAGCAATGGGATCGCATTTGCGATTATAGGCCCAGGTCCCAGGTTTCGCAATTGTGATGCAAAGCTCGCATTTGCGAGCTCGCAATTGCGAGGCACATCTTCGCAAATGCGAAGATCACAGAATAAAACATACCAGATTTTACAAAGTTCAAAAATGCAATCCGACACCTATCCAAAACTCACCCGACCCTCGGGGCTCCAAACCAAATATGCACACATCCTCAAAAATATCATACGGACTTATCCGTGCGATCAAATCGCCAAAGTAACATCATATACATCGAGTCAAGCCTCACTCATGATTTCTTCCAAAATTTCATAAAACATCAAATTCCCATTTTAAGTCCGGAACACGTCAAATGACGTCCGTTTTCAACCAAACTTTACAGAAAGTGCTTAAATCATATATAAGACTTGTACCGCATGCCGGAACCAAAATACGGGCCCGATACCATAGTCTTCTAATCAAATTTCATTTTCAATTTCCTTAATTATTTTCAGAAAATAATTTCACACAAAAATTCATTTCTCGGACTTGGGACCTTGAAATTCGATTCCGGGCATATGCCGAGTCCCATATTTTTCTACGAACCCTCCGGGACCGTCAAATCACGGGTCCAGGTCCGTTTACCCAAAATATTGACCGAAGTCAAATTTATTCAATTTAATATCAAAATTTAGCATTTTTCTCACAGAATTCATATTTAAATTTTCCGGCTACGCGTCCGGACTGCGCACGCAAATTGAGGTAATCCTAGATGAGGTTTTAAAGGCCTCGAAAATACATAATGGGTAAGAACATAAGTGATGACCCCTTTGGGTCGTCACATAGAGCCTCAAAAATTTATTTAATACTTGTTGATGTAAGAATTGAAAATTGACGTATCAAGAAGATGGAGACATAATAAGATGGAGGGTATTTTTGAAAACAAACAACTTCTTAAAAATTATATACAATACATGTTATTTTTAATACAACATACTAATACCCTCATAACCTATCTTCAAACCAAACGACCCCTTAAAATTTTGGATACGCCTCTGCACACATTAACTGTGGTATAAGAACAATATCATAATTGTTAAATAAATAATCTTTTTTTAGCTTAGTGTGTGCACGAATCTCAAAGCAGTAAGGCGCATGTACTCTCACTATTTTCAAATTTCAAAAAGGCGCTTTCTTCTTTAATCTCTGTCTCTCCACATTTGGCCCCTTCAACACCACTGCATTCTCGCCTTAGGTTTGATTTTTCCTCCTCTCCAAAATTCTATTTGGCGATTTTATTCTCTACGGTTATTCTTCCCCTAATTTTACACATTTGTCTCGTTATGTAGTAATAGGCATAGGAAATCTATATATATATGTGCAATAGTATTCGATGTTGTGAATTCATTTCTAGGCTTTATATTTTGTTGCTAAAAAGATGCCATTTTTATGAATGATATTGTACATCTTAAGGAAGTGAATACAGGATTTAAAAGTAGTGAACCCTCTTCATAATGTATATGAACCAATTTAATTTTAATTTAATTTTTTTAAAGTATATGTATATAATCCGAGTTTCAGATAGTGAGTTGCATCCACTACTAATGCTGCTCGAAACAAGGTTTTTGTGTAGTGATTTGCGAATTGCTATTTTCGTATTTCAGCTTCTCAATCTTTTAATTCCTCCCCCCGTATTCTTTCTTTTTAAACTAAAAAAACAAAAGTTTCTTTATGTGAGGTTGAATTCAGTCTATGTGAGCTTCCAAAAGCATAGTCAATTATGAAGGTTGATGACTAATATAAAAGTAGTCAATTATGATGAATTCAATTTTCAGTTAGTTTGGAATTGAGGCATAATTGATTGATTGATTTCTTTGTGTGGAGTTGGACTATAGCGGAATTGACTGTTGTTTAACTATAGATCTGTTTGGTACTTTTTTGTACTAGCATTTACTAAAGGTGAGCAGGGTTATATGAGATTTTCTCTTGTTTTATTTTGGCCATTTGCTGATAAACAAGTCATCTAAATATTTCTGTTGGGATAGTATGATTCAAGAGTTTTTGCCTTCTGTTATAACATAGAGAACTTGTGTTAGAAGACCACTATTCGTCTTGAAAGACAAAATTTTGATAACTGGAATGAAACATGTTCAAATGGAGCGGGATGAATATAAAGGATATTGAGGCTTAGTGATTACAAGTAGTTTTAGTTGTTGCTAGACACTTCTTTTTGGTCACTTCTGGAGGCATTTAGATTTTATGTTAAATTTAAAGCTCCTGATTGATCCATTGTGGTCAAAGGCGCGCTTAATGTGCGCTTAAGCCTAGAATCAAGGGGCAAAACACGTTGAGCACTCTACCTTGCTTAGCGGGCGTTTGTCATCAAGGCTCTAAGGCATTCTTCTCCTTGCCAATTAGCATAATCCAGAAGAGGCGACACTAAACAGTTGGTGTTTCACTTTATCGTAATTTTCTAAAAAAAATTCTTTATCCATATATTTGTTATTCATGCTTATAATTATTAGTCTTGGACTACATATATATATTTGTAGCTTTTCTTAATTTGTGCCTTTCTTCATTAAAGCCCTCACTTTATTTTCTCTTTGTGCGTAATGCTTAAAGGATATTAGAGTTTTTCTGCGCGTTTCGCCTTCGTTAATGCTGGATTGGTCAATTGTTGGGAATTTAAATAGTACTGCACTGCAAATCCTCTAGCTTGGAAATGTATTGGCAGTTTAAGGGTGTTATCCATGTATAACATTCTTGAAGAAAGTTTGAATATATTGGTATTGGTAAACAATATAGTAACTAATCTTCCAGTTGGCGACAGTAATTTCTGCTTCCCAGGATTGGTTGGTTATCTTTATGCAATTAACAAATGACCTGTACTTAATATGATTTGCAGGTGAAAAAACGTTAGAGGTGTTTGTTTCACTTTTCAGCTCCAAATTGCATTACAGTAAATACTCTTTCTTCTTCTGATCAGGGAAGTTTTTTGAGTATTACAATCAATGGCAAATGAAAATGGCACAACTAGTTACGAGGAGGTCCGAAGGCAAAGGGTTCTGGACAATAAGAAACGATTCGAGGTAGTAATTTTGTTAAGGCAAATATCTTTTACTTCTGTTGAGATGGTACTTTTGGGTGCTTCTTTGAAAGAGAAATTAAGTGATTGAAAGCTTACATGTGGATGATATACTAATATCAACTTTATGAAATATTAGGTGGTGTTTGGATTTGATTTGGTTTAAGTTTTCGAAAACAATTTTGGTGGAAAGTAGCATATGTGGATTAGTTTTTAATGAACAATGAGAAAAGTTGTATGTGTTCATAAAACCTACCGTTTATTGCCAACAAGAAATACTGATTGCCTTCTCTTTCTCTTATTATGTTGCTTTCTTCTTTGAAGGATCTGGGTATTTTGAGTATATCTAAAAACCTTTCTGATCTTGCAAAGTCTGAGAAGAAGTCCGATAAGAAATACGAGGTGACATGTTATGAATATTTTCCTTTCTATAAAGATTTAATGTGGCTCTAATATAAGCATGCATTAGCTAATATTATTTTCTTATCATGCATAGGTAACCCGAGTTAGACAAAAAGCAAACGATGTTTACATGTTGGAGCCAAGAAGGTCTGGACGGGCTAGAAATCCTGTTCCATCATACCGCGATGATGTAAGATTTCATGCTTTTCTTTCAGTACACAGAACATTGTACATAGTGAATGATGCACCCTTCAGAATAAAAATAGTAATTGATAAGAATCCACCTAGACTTCTTTAATTGTATGCTCGTGTCATTTTCGACATAATACTAGTTTAGATGTACACCTCGTCTCAGGGGCGGATGCACGTGGGCCCAAGCAGTGTCACGTGACACCACTTCGTCGGAAAATTTAACTAAATTCGTTTATGGTAGAGGATATATAAAAAACAAATAAGATATAAAATAAGTAAAGTGACACCGGTTATCAGCATCTTGCTCTCCTAGTGGAGGTCGGGTGTTCGATTATGCTTGCATGAGTTCACTTTTTTGAGAATTTTTTGCTTCTAATAAAAATAGATGCTTCTATTTGCACGGGTTCGAACTGCCGACCCTTGCTATAAAATATAATGAACAAGCCAGTAGACCAGGCACAATAGATATTTAAGTCACAATAAGAATTATCTATTTGAATACTCGGTAAACTCGTTTACGATTTGCTATTATTGAATGTGTTTGCTTGCTGCTAGTCTACTTGGCTTTCCATCTCTCTTGTCATCTCCCCTACTTCTACGAGTCACCGTCTACCGATTAATTGTGACACCGCTTACAAAAAATCCTGCTTCTATGTAATCATATGCACAATATTGAATCTGGAAAGAGCATCAAGATTGTGATTATTATTGTTGAGATTACATGAAATATTTAATCAAGTATATGGAAGCAATTCTTTACTTGATACGTGATCTTGTTACAAAGTTCTGGGATAATCTTATGGTTTGTCCGTTGTTTCTAATATGGGATCTATTTTGGGCCAAGAGTCTAGGAAATGGACTGCTTATGTTGCTAGTGAAAAATAATTTTCGTCTCAAAGATTTGTTTGCTAATTTTCTTCTGGTTATCAGTTGTTTATTTTTCTCATTTGTTGCTAATCAATCATCACCTCAGATTGATATGGAACTTCCATCTTTTCGGAACAGATCAAGATTGAGTTCCTCATGGGCAAGGTGAGATGGTTAATTCTCAGCCTTGACACCATTGTTTTACGTCCCAGTTCTGGAATAATTGCTTTTGTGTTGGCAGTTATCTAGCAAGACCATTGGAAGAAGTAAAAATGGCTTCATGTCAAGCAAGAGCGCAAGCTATCAAAAGTGCAGAAAAGCTCCAGAGCAATCTACAGTCTGCATATCCATCTTTTATCAAGTCTATGGTCCGATCTCACGTCTACAGTTGTTTCTGGCTGGTAAGTTGCCAAAGACTCTAGCTACAAAAACCAAGGATACATGGAGGAAACAACAAGGGCTTTTTTCATTTTTGGCCTATCAGCTCGAACTAATTACTGACACTAGCCCAAATATACAAAAAAACATATACACGGACTATGTATATAATATGTATATTACATATATATTTTATTTAAACAATATGCATATTATATGTACATTCATTTGACATACAAAGCATATACATGTGCCGGCTATAGTTTTGGAGAGCATCCCAATAAGGTAATTCCCAAATAACAATAGGAAATTTTTTTAAGTAAAATCTTGCTAGATTCATATGGTCTATCCTTCCCAGATAATTCTTATTTATGATAAATAGATTTCTTATGAAATGAGATGACATTGAGCTTTCATCAACATATAACTATGTTTTCACTAAGCATGCTATGATATCAGGGACTTCCTACTAGATTTTGTGAAGACCATCTTCCCAAATCCACCGTAAATGTTCTGTTAGTGGATGAGGAAGGTTCAGAGTATGAAGCTCTCTTTATTGGCAAAAGAACTGGACTAAGTGGAGGATGGAGAGCATTTGCGCTAGATCATAAGCTGGATGATGGGGATGCTCTAGTATTTGAATTGGTTGAGGCAACAAAATTCAAGGTTGGATTTTAGTATGCAATCCTTTTGTCCATGAAATAAGTTGACTTTGAATATAGTCATATGATATAGTTCAAATTCGAAGGAGAGTCTTGGCGTAACTGGTAAAGTTGTTGCCATGAAATACCCCCTTGCAGAAATGCAGGGCAAGGCTGAGTATAATAGAACCTTGTGGTCCGGTCCTTCCCCGGACCCCGTGCATTGCGGGAGCCTAGTGTACCAGGCTGCCCTTTGATATAGTTCAAATTCAATGCTTTCTCATTTTTGAGATTCACAGGTGTACATAGTTCGAACATCCTATTGTTCAAGTAGAGAGGATAAATCTGGTGCGGAAGAAGAAGAGAATGAAGCTGAAGAAACATCAAAGAGTGTGACAAAGAAAAGAAAGAAAAGTAGCAAGCAATCAGAAGTTCCAACGGTAGCTAAAGAAGAGATTTCTGTGGCGGCTTCAGCCACGAGGCGCAGTACTAGAAGAAAGTAAATCATGTAAAGAAGCATCATTTTTTAAGCATGTCAAAACTTAAACCTTTGTTGGGGTAAGCATATCAAGTTTACTGAAACAATATGCAAGACATGTTCAAATCTTTGGTGGTAAATTGCATTTACCAAAAACTAATTAGACAACTGCCCTGAACACTCTTGGCATTGGCACTAATGGTACGTAAATGTAACTCGTTCAAACAAATTTTCAGAGTTCCTAGAGCTCCTCGTAAGGCTTATGAAAGAAATACCATTGTAGCTCTTTTGCACAAATTGTACTAGCTTGTCAAGGTTAAGTTAACGCGACTTGTGTTGTTTCTATTGGAAGAGCATATTCATACTGTTGTTACTATGAGTAATCTGTCTATATGGTCTTTGTGTCAGCTCATCTCCAATAGATGATTGATAGAATTTCTCCCAATTCTTGTCCACCGTTGGCAGCCTTTTAAGATTGTTGTGCTAAGCTTTGGATCATATTAGGCGGTTTGTTAGTTTGTGTGGCAATATTTTAAAGTTGATTTGGCCTTCTAGAAGACAAATACTTGTCAAGATGCATGCAATTGTTCTAGAAGACAAATACTTGTCAAGATGCATGCCATTGTCTCGACAAATGGTAAAGGGCTTTGACAAATGTCAAGAAATTTGACAAATGGCAAGAGAAGGCTTATGCATTTTTGGCTATAAAATGGTCCTCCCTTAAAACCAATTCATTCATTATGAGAAAGACATTCTCATACGTCTCTCTCCTCTCTCTTCCAAATATTTAATTAATATTTAATATTAGTTTGTCTTATTCTTTAATTGTTGGAATTGAAAATTAATATTTTGTTGATTCCTCTATCCTCCTTAATAGAGGTAGGCTTGTTTAATCCTGGGAAAACATTTCACATTGTTGAAATAGTTTCTTAGGACAGTGCCTAGCACGACTCAAGCCAGTTGAAGTATTTTCGCTCACAAATAATATTATTGCATTATTATTATTGTTGTTATTTTCCGATGTCATTTTCCTACAATCTAAGAAACTATTGCAAGCAATACTAATACGGAAATTTTTGATGGTGCTACCAATTCTGGTGTTGTCTCTACTGCTAATGTTCCATCTGTCCTGCCAGATATCCATGGTGTTGCAAATACGTCATTGCATCCATAACTTTGGCAAACACTAATGTCCAAACACAGGTATGTGAACAGACATGGTTACATATCTAATGCTAATATTAAAATCTTCAAGAAAAATGCACCTCAATGCAATAGTAGAGTTGAGATAAATGACAATCTCGCTAAGTAAAAATTAAATTTGACTAAAGCGGATAATATAATTATTGCGGTCATTTCCCAAATAAATAATATGGCCAGTATGAGAGATTGGGTGATAGACTCTGGTGCTACTAGGCACATTTGCGCAAACAAAAATCAATTTTTGTCTTACACCGAAGTTGAGGAAGAAGAAGAATTTATTTATCTTGGTGATTCAAGAACAGCGCGCGTTCTTGGAAAAGGAAAAATTCTTCTCAAACTCACATCTGGTAAAACTCTAGCATTGAGTAATGTATTTCATGTTCCTAATATCCAAACCAATTTGGTTTCTGTGGGGTTATTAGAAAAAGTCGGAGTGAAGGTTTCATTTGAAAAAAATGAGATCGTATTGACCAAAAATAAAATTGTTGTGGGCAATGGATATTGTAACCATGGTTTATTTGTGCTTAATATTTCTGACACTAGCAATGAAAATGCATCTTCTTCTGCTTATATGGTTGAGTCAATTTCTTTGTGGCATGCTAGACTAGGACATGTTAGTGTCTCGTATATAAAGAAAATGCAGTCGCTAGGATTAATATCTAATTTAGACACAAATAATATTAACAAGTGTGAAATATGTGCTGAAGCTAAAAATACTAGAAAGACTTGTTTTTCTGTAAATAGAGAAACTGAACTGTTATCCTTGATTCACACTGATTTAGGCGATTTAAAATAGACTATGACTAGAGGTGGTAAAAGATATTGTATGACTTTTATAGATAATTTTTCTAGATATACTAAGTTGTATTTGCTTAGAAATAAAGATGATGCTTTTATTTCTTATAAAACTGAGGTTGAAAATCAATTTAGTAGAAAAATCAAGAGAATCAGATCAGATAGAGGTGGAGAATATTTATCTTTAAATGAATTTTGTGAAAATAATGGAATTATTCATGAAGTAACTCCGCCTTATTCACCTGAGTCAAATGGAGTAGCTGAAAGAAAAAATAGAACATTGATAGAGATGATGAACTCTATGTTAGTCAGTTCTAATGCTCCTGATAATTTGTGGGGTGAAACTATTTTATCTGCATGTCACTTACAAAATAGAATACCACATAAAAGAACAGGCAAACTCCTTATGAATTGTGGAAGGGTTATAAACCTAATTTAAAATATTTAAAAGTGTGGGGGTGTCTTGCTAAAATTCTTTTGCCTGAACCTAAAAAGAGAAAAATAGGTTCTAAAACTGTTGATTGCATGCTACTTGGATATGCTGAACATAGTACTGCATATAGATTTCTTGTTTTAAAAAGTGATGTGCTTAATTACTGATAATAGGTGAATTTGACTATAATCACACCTTGAATAATCGCATTCTTATGTTGTTTTGATGATATATATGATAACAAAATGCTCTTATTAGTGTTTTTCATGATTTATAGGTA
>MU780961.1:10058-20600 GCA_026770625.1 Nicotiana glauca
CTGTTTGATGATGGTCCGACCTTGGTTGTTGATGACGGTCCGACCTTGGTTACTGATGACGGTCTGACTTGATTATTGATGACGGTCTGACCTTGGTTACTGATGATGGTACGACCTTGGCCTGTTTGACCATGACCTTATGTCTCTGCATGCCGAATTTCTCTGATCTAATTTGACCCATACAGTTAGTCCCTCCGCATATTGAGGTCGTCTCTTGGTCGAGCTCGGTGAGCGGACTTTATTAATCGTAATTTGAGAAATTCGGATGGGGAGGTCGACTAGTGTGGATCGCGGCTGAGGGTGCCGATCTTTAGGTCTGTGTATCCCCGTGGGCTGAACTTTAGTAGAGTTTGATCAGGGCCAATGACTCGAGTGATGAGTCGATCGAGAAGGCGGTAGAATTGGAGAAGGTCGTCGAGGCCGGGATGGTGGCATAAGAGGAGGTCATTCACGTCCTCGGATCTGGACGGGAGAGTAGGCCGAATGTGAATTCAAACGAGGTCGAGTGTTGATTCGGACGAGGCCAAATATTATTTCGATCGAGGTTGAAAGTTGATTCGGACAAGGCCGAATATTGTTTTGGTTGAGGCCGAAGGTTGATTCGATTAAGGCCGAATTCTTTTTGGTGATGGCCCTTGGCCGTTGGGGTCGACCTCCTCTTTTTGGCAATGACCCTTGGACATAAGGGTCGACCCCCTATTTTTTGGCGATTGCTTTTGGCCATAAGGTCGATTTGGACGAGGCCGAATGTTGTGTCAGACGAGGCCGAAGGTTGATTCGGTCTAGGCCGAATTATTCTTTTTGGCGATAGCTCTTCGCTATAAGGGGGATTCAGATGAGGCCGAATATTGATTTGGATGAGGCCGAATATTATTTTGGTCGAGGCCAAATTCTACTTTTTGGCGATGGCCCTTGGCCTTAAAGGGTGTTATTTCGATTTATCAAAATGTTAATCAGTCGGTGTTCGATCAAGGTCGAACTCTTCTTCTTAAACGAAAGCCTTAGCCTTAGTCCCAATTCAAACGAGGTCGAACTGTCAAATTTTGATGGTGAAGGAACTTAGCCCGAGTCCCAATTCGAGCGAGGTCGAACCATCAAATTTTAAGGGCAAAGGCACTTAGCCTGAGTCCCAGTTCGAGCGAGGTCGAACTGTTAAATTTTGATTGCGAAGGCACTTAGCTTGAGTCCTAGTTCGAGCAAGGTCGAACTGTCAAATTTTGATGGCGAAGGCACTTAGCCTGAGTCCCAGTTCGAGCAAGGTTGAACTGTTAAATTTTGATGGCGAAGACACTTAGCCTGAGTCCCAGTTCGAGCGAGGTTGAACTATCAAAATTTGATGGCGAAGGCACTTAGCCTGAGTCCTGGTTCGAGCGAGGTCGAACTGTCAAATTTTGATGGCGAAGGCACTTAGCCTGAGTCCCAATTCGAGCAAGGTCGAACTGTAATACTTTGATGGCGAAGGCACTTAGCCTGAGTCCCAGTTCGAGCGAGGTCGAACTGTAATATTTTGATGGCGAAGGCACTTAGCCTGAGTCCAAGTTCGAGCGAGGTCGAACTGTAATACTTTGATGGCGAAGGCACTTAGCCTGAGTCCCAGTTCGAGCGAGGTCGAACTGTAATATTTTGATGGCGAAGGCACTTAGCACGAGTCCCAATTCAAGCGAGGTCGAACTGTTAAATGTTGATGGCGAATACACTTAGCCTGAGTCCTAGTTCGAGCGAGGTCGAACTGTCAAATTTTGATGGCGAAGGCACTTAGACTGAATCCCAGATCGAGCGAGGTCGAACTGTCAAACTTTTATGGCGAAGGCACTTAGCCTAAGTCCCAGTTCGAATGAGGTCGAACTGTCAAATTTTGATGGCGAAGGCACTTAGCCTGAGTCCCAGTTCGAGCGAGGTCGAAGTCTAATAATTTGATGGCGAAGGTACTTAGCTTGAATCACAGTTCGAGCGAGGTCGAACTGTAATATTTTGATGGTGAAGGCACTTAGCCTGAGTCCTAGTTCGAGCAAGGTCGAACTGTAATACTTTGATGGCGAAGGCACTTAGCCTGAGTCCCAGTTCGAGAGGGGTCGAACTGTAATATTTTTATGGCGAAGGCACTTAGCCTGAATCCCAGTTCGAGCGAGGTCGAACTGTAATACTTTGATGGCGAAGGCACTTAGCCTGAGTCCCAAATCGAGCGAGGTAGAACTGTAATATTTTGATGGCGAAGGCACATAGCCTTCGTCCCAGTTCGAACGAGGTCGAACCTGTCGATCTTTGATGGTGAAGGCCTTAGACTTGGTCCTAGTTCGAGCGAGGTCAAACTGTGATACTTTGAAGGCGAAGGCACTTAGCCTGAGTCCCAGTTCGAGCGAGGTCGAATTGTAATACTTTGATGGCGCAGCCACTTAGCCTAAGTCGCAGTTTGAGCAAGGTCGAACTGTAATACTTTGATAGCGAAGGCCCTTAGCCTGAGTCCCAGTTCGAGCGAGGTCGATCTGTAATATTTTGATGGCGAAGGCCTTAACCTTAGTCCCAGTTCGAACGAGGTCGAACCTGCCGATCTTTGATGATGAAGGCCTTAGCCTTGGTCCCAATTCGAGCAAGGTCGAACTATAATACTTTGATGGCGAACGCACTTAGCCTGAGTCCCTGTTCAAGCGAGGTCGAACTGTCATATTTTGATGGCTAACGCACTTAGCCTGAGTCCCAGTTCGAGCGAGGTCGAACTGTAATACTTTGATGGAGAAGGCACTTAGCCTGAGTCCTAGCTCGAGCGATGTCGAACTGAAATATTTTGATGGCGAAGGCACTTAGCCTGAGTCCCAGTTCGAGCGAGGTCGAACTGTAATACTTTGATGGCGAAGGCACTTAGCCTGAGTCCCAATCGAACTATAATATTTTGATGGCGAAGGTACTTAGCCCAAGTCCCAGTTCAAGCGAGGTCGAACTGTCAAATTTTGATGGCGAAGGCACTTAGCCTAAGTCCCAGTTCTAGCAAGGTCGAACTGTCAAATTTTGATAACGAAGGCACTTAGCCCGAGTCCCAGTTCGAGCGAGGTCGAACTGTCAACTTTTGATGGCGAAGGCACTTAGCCTGAGTCCCAGCTCGAGCGAAGTCAAACTCTAATACTTTGATGGCCAAGGCACTTAGCCTAATTCCTAGTTCGAGCGAGGTCGAACTGTCAAATTTTGATGGCAAAGGCACTTAGCCTGAGTCCCAGTTCGAGCGAGGTCGAACTCTAATACTTTGATGGCGAAGTTACTTAGCTTGAGTCCCAATTCGAGCGAGGTCGAACTGTAATATTTTGATGGTGAAGGCACTTAGCCTGAGTCCCAGTTCGAGCAAGGTCGAACTATAATACTTTGATGGCGAAGGCACTTAGCCTGAGTCCCAGTTCGAGCGAGGTGGAACTGTAATATTTTTTAGGAGAAAGCACTTAGCCTCAGTTCCAGTTCGAGCGAGGTTGAACTGTAATACTTTGATGGCGAAGCCACTTAGCCTGAGTCCCAGTTCGATCGAGGTAGAACTATAATATTTTGATGGCGAAGGCACTTAGCCTTAGTCCAGTTCGAACGAGGTCGAACCTGTCGATCTTTGTTGGTGAAGGCCTTAGACTTGGTCCCATATCGAGCGAGGTCGAACCGTAATACTTTAATGGCGAAGGCACTTAGCATGAGTCCTAGTTCGAGCGAGGTCGAATTGTAATACTTTGATGGCGAAGCCACTTAGCCTAAGTCACAGTTCGAGCAAGGTCGAACTGTAATACTTTGATGGTGAAGGCACTTTGCCTGAGTCCCAGTTCGAGCGAGGTCGAACTGTAATATTTTGATGGCGAAGGCACTTAACCATTGTCCCAGTTCGAATGAGGTCGAACCTGCCGATATTTGATGGTGAAGGCCTTAGCCTTGGTCCCAGTTCGAGCAAGGTCGAACTGTAATACTTTGATGGCAAAGGCACTTAGCCTGAGTCCCAGTTCGAGAGAGGTCGAACTGTCAAATTTTAATGGCGAAGGCACTTAGCCTGAGTCGCAGTTCGAGCGAGGTCAAACTGTAATACTTTAATGGCGAAGGCACTTAGACTGAGTCCCAGTTCGAGCGAGGTCGAACTGTAATATTTTGATGGCGAAGGCACTTAGCCTGAGTCCTAGTTCGAGCAAGGTCGAACGGTAATACTTTAATGGCAAAGGCACTTAGCCTGAGCCCCAGTTCGAGCGAGGTCAAACTGTAATACTTTGATGGCGAAAGCACTTATCCTGAGTCCCAATTCAAGCGAGGTCGAACTGTCAAAATTTGATGGCGAAGGCACTTAGCCTGAGTCCCAGTTCGAGCGAGGTCGAACTGTAATACTTTGATGGCGAAGGCACTTAGCCTGAGTCCCAGTTCGAGCGAGGTCGAACTGTAATATTTTGACGGCGAAGGCACTTAGCCTGATTCCCAGTTCGAGCGAGGTCGAACTTTAATACTTTGATGGCGAAGGCACTTAGCATGAGTCCCAGTTCGAGCGAGGTCGAACTGTAATATTTTGATGGCGAAGGCACTTAGCCTGAGTCCCAGTTCGAATGAGGTCGAACCTATCGATCTTTAATGGTGAAGGCCTTAGCCTTGGTCCCAGTTCGAGTGAGGTCGAACTATAATACTTTGATGGCAAAGGCACTTAGCCTGAGTCCCGGTTCAAGCGAGGTCGAACTCTCATACTTTGATGGCGAAGGCACTTAGCCTGAGTCCCAGTTCGAGCGAGGTTGAACTGTCAAATTTTAATGGCGAAGGTACTTAGCCTGAGTCTCAGTTCGAGCCAGGTCGAACTGTAATACTTTAATGGCGAAGGCACTTAGCCTGAGTCCCAGTTTTAGCGAGGTCGAACTGTAATATTTAGATGGCGAAGGCACTTATCCTGAGTCCCAATTCGAGCGAGGTCGAACTGTAATACTTTGATGGCGAAGGCACTTAGCCTGGGTCCCAGTTCGAGCGAGGTCGAACTCTAATATTTTGATGGCGAAGGCACTTAGCCTTTGTCCCAATTTGAATGAGGTCGAACCTGTCGATCTTTAATGGTGATGGCCTTAGCCTTGGATCCAGTTCGAACGAGGTTGAACTGTAATACTTTGATGGCGAAGGCACTTAGCCTGATTCCTATTTCGAGCAAGGTCGAACTGTAATATTTTGATGGCAAAGGCACTTAGCCTGAGTTCCAGTTCTAGCGAGGTCGAACTGTAATACTTTGATGGTGAAGGCACTTAGCCTGAGTCCCTGTTCGAGCGAGGTCGAACTGTAATATTTTGATGACGAAGGCACTTAGCCTTAGTCCCAGTTCGAACAAGGTCGAACCTGTCGATCTTTGATGGTGAAGGCACTTAGCCTGAGTCCCAGTTCGAGCAAGGTCGAACTGTAATACTTTGATGGCGAAGGCACTTAGCCTGAGTCCCAGTTCGAGAGAGGTCGAACTGTAATATTTTTATGGCGAAGGAACTTAGCCTGAGTCCCAGTTCGAGCGAGGTCGAACTGTAATACTTTGATGGCGAAGGCACATAGCCTTCGTCCCAGTTCGAACGAGGTCGAACCTGTCGATCTTTGATGGTGAAGGCCTTAGCCTTAAAGGGTTCCCTGGGGGAGTCCCAATTTGCTTAATTTTGCTTGCATTTGAGAATATGAAGTATTTCTTTGGGGAGCCCTTGTTTGTTTAATTTTGCTTGTATTTCGAGAATATGATGCATTTCCTTTTCGTGTATCTGGGAGAATGCTCATGCTTCTATTCCACTAAGAAAAATAGTTAGTTAAAACAAATTAAATCATTCGTTACCTCGATTTGATTGGTCGGCGAGTGGAGAGAAGCGGCTACGTTCACTCCCCTGGTTATGCTTTTAGTGGCCGCTACCAGTTTGGCAAGGCCATCTATTTCTATGTTTTGTGCTCGGGGCATCTGGTCGAGTTGACACTCGTCAAACTCGGGCAGTAGCTTATGGATTCCTGCCTGATATTTTTGTAGCCTTTGTTCTTTTATTTTGAAAGTCCTTGTGACTTGGTTGATGACGGGTTGTGAGCCATATCGGAGGATGATTCGCCGTGCTCCATACTTGAGAGCTAGTTTCTGTCCTTCTAAATGTCAAAGCAAAAATTGAAGTTGGCATGACAAAGCACACGAAGGCCTGAAAGGACGCCACTGTGCAAAACTACACCTCTCAACCGTGGTATTTTAGCAGCAGCCAAGTATAATGTTAGGCCACTTCTTAAATCTAGATTAGATGCCAATGCATACGACAGGGTAGTTCCCAAATATTCTATATCTTTTATTCAATAAAACCCCAATAGCTTTGGATTTGGAAATTGTTTAAAGATTTGTCAGTATTAGTTGCATGATAATGCGGACGAGGCGAGTGATCAAATGGAAAGCTCTAATGATTTTATTTTAATGCAACAGACCGAAGGCCTTCTAGTTGAGCTAAATATCTTGAGTTGTTTATGATTTCGTGGAGCAATATTGAGACCATATCTTTACTCACCTTGAAACCATGATTCAACAGAGGTACTTCAATCAATATTTTATTAGGTGTATCAAATTCGTTTGGCTTCTCTGAGGACGCTCCATAGTCGGAATTGAATCTTAGATCTAAAGGAAACTAAAATTTTAACTAGAAATCCCTACAGACGGTGCCAAATTATTTGACTCAAAAGTTGTTTAACACTTTTTAAGAAAATCAATCAATAAAGATGAAGGGGAAAATCCTAGTTAAAGATAATTAACTTTAGATCTGAGATAAGTAGAAGTAGAAAAATATAGTCAAATATAAATGTTGACAGCGATTATGATCAGATTTAACGGCATAAGTAAAGATGCATTAAGTAACAAAAATATAAATAAAGGAAGAGATTCACTCGATCTTCAGTGAGACGGATCTTCTTTCATTTAATAAAGATCAATGGTAGACAAATACAAGAACCTTCTGAGCCTTTTTTGGATCCGATGAAGGTATGAGATCACTGATCCTCTTAATTCTTTGGAGAGGTGTGTTTACGTATTTTCTAGAAAGAGGGAGAGGGAGACCGAGAGAGAGCCTCCCCTTTTGGGAAGTCCTCCCCTCCTATTTATAAGAGGGGTATCCATAGAAAATCCTAAAAAAGGGTACAATTTAGAGGGAATATTCGGTAGAATATTCCTTTTGAGTATTCCAAAGCAAACTAGTTGTTTGATGATGGTCCGACCTTGGTTGTTGATGACGGTCCGACCTTGGTTACTGATGACGGCCCGACTTGATTGTTGATGACGGTCCGACCTTGGCCTGTCTGACCACGACCTTATGTCTCCGCGTGCCGAATTTCTCTGATCTAATTTTGACCCATACACATATCATTCGACAACAATATATGAATCGTATTCAAATTCTTCTTTCGTTTCTTTTTGTTGTTCAGTTGTACGTTCGATTAATTTATCGGTTCTTCTGAATTTCTACTCTGTTGTAATTAAGTAAAAATTTAATCTCTATTTTTATTCTTCCAATAATTCTCGCTTAGTACTCACTTTTTTATTATATGTTATCATTTCTGCTCGTGGATAGTGAGATTAGAACTCTGCGCCTAAATGGTGATGAATGCAGTTGTGATTTGGATAAAGGGTTTGTTAATTTGCCTAAAGCTTTAAGAACGGAAAAGAAAGAAGTTGAAATTAAGTCTGCAAAATTGTATTTATTAAATTTGAACTTTATTAATAATATTATTATTATTATCTTTTAGTTTGATTATGTTTAAAGTAATTTTTTTTTATCATACATCTGCTTGATATATTGTTGCAGATCGATGGCTTCATCTACTTTAATTTGATACTGAGCCCCGAAAAGAATTGAGTAAATAATTTTGCAATAAAATTATACTATGTGTGCTAGATCTTGACGGAGCAAAATAGCATGCCACGTGAGATGATGTTGGATATGGTGGAGATCTTGACGGAGGAAGGTTATCTTTGCACCAGTACTATAACGTCGGGGGCTTTTATAGACAGATAGTATAATGAAGGATATATGTGATCCTTTTCGCATAGTAAAGGAACACTTTTGAAAAAACAGAAGGGAAAAAAATAAAGAGAGATACGAAAAGGTTGAAAAACAGGGAATACACAAGATTAGATCATAACGATGGGGTAAAATTAGGCCAACAATTTACACGGAATATAAAGTTATTCAATTCCAAATAGTATATAGACTTTTTCTGTTGTTTTTCTAAACGGAAAATGGTTAAAAATGCCCATAAACTATAGGAAAAAGTTTAAAAATTCCCTTTATCCACCTATTGAGCTAAAAATACCGCTTCACCCACTTTTTTGGTTCACTTATGCCCTTTGACTGTTAGGTCAATGCTGATTTAAAAATAATTATTATCTAAATTCCACATGGCAACTTCTTATTGGTCGAAATTAAAACATCTAACCTATTAGAAAGACTAACCCATATCTAACCATTTTTAAAAAATGAAAATATTTTTTTTCAGTATTTACAAAAAAAAAATCAGTTTTTACAAATTTGTTTATCCAGTTTTTTAAAAAAAAATAATGCTTTTAAAAAACTAGAAAAAAAAATATTTTTCAAAAACAAAAATATTTTGTCAAAAATATTTTTTTTTAGTTTTTAAAAAACTAAAATATTTTGTTAAAAACACATTATTTTTTTCCAGTTTTTTACAAAAAAACATTTCCAGTTTTACAAAAAAATGCTTTAAAAAAACTGGTTTATTTTTTTTTTGGAAAAATTGAATTGTTTTTTGTAAAACCTGAAAAAAAATAAAAGAAGACTTTACTAAATTAGTGGACCACTGATGCATTAGTTTAAAAAAATAAAAATATTTTATTTTAAGTTTTACAAAAAGAATAATAATTATTTTTAATTCAGCATTAACCAAATGGTTAAAGGGTATAAGTGAACCAAATAAGTGGATGGAGGGATATTTTTAAACCAATAGATGAATGAAGGGTATTTTAAAATCTTTTTCAATAATTTAGAGGTATTTTTAATCCTTTTCCATTTTCTAAATAATGGCATTGCGTTATTCATAATTGTTATAAATATATTATATTATGGATGTTCATACTCCGTTGTAAATAAGCTTCCTGAAGAAGCTTATCCATATGGGACTCCGTCGTAAATNCATTACCCCGGTAGAAGATTATCCATAGCGGGTATCATGAGCTTATCCTTTCAGTACTCCGTTATGGATAAACATTATTCTTAGTATAAGATTATCCATATCGGATATAGTAGCAGCTTACACACCAGCTTGTAGTAGCTTACACAGCAGCTTGGAGTAGCAACTTATACAGCAGCTTATAGTAGCTTACACAGCAGGTTGTAGTAGCAGCTTACACAGCAGGTTGCAGTAACAGCTTACACCGCAGCTTCCTTTCTTTTATAAATAGAAGAGTTTTCAGTTCATTATGTACATCAGTTTGAATTCGAATAATATATCAGTCTCCCTCTATACTTGTCTTTACATTATAGTCTTTATTTTATAACACGTTATCAGCACGAGACTTTGCCATCTCGAGCAAATATTTTGAAAGTATCTGAGGTAAGAACTATCTTTTCCTAAATAATGTCAAATCTTTCTAAACTTGAATTTGTAGCCCTGGATATATCGGGCAAAAGCTATATGTCTTGGGTGCTTGATGCTGAAATTCATCTTGATGCAATGGGTCTGGCAGACACCATCAGTGATAAAAATCAGGCATCAAACCAAGACCGTGCCAAAGCAATGATATTCCTACGCCATCACCTTGATGAAGGCCTGAAAATGGAATATCTTACTGTTAAAGATCCAGTCATACTGTGGAATAATTTAAAAGATAGATATGACCACCTGAAGATGGTCGTTCTTCCACATGCACGATATGATTGGACTCATCTAAGGGTACAAGATTTTAAATCTACCAGTGAGTATAATTCTGCTATGTTCAGAATTATTTCCCACTTAAAATTATGTGGTGATAATATTACTGATTATGATATGTTGGAGAAAACTTTCACCACTTTTCATGCCTCGAATATGCTCCTGCAGCAGCAATATCGAGAGATGGGATTTAAAAGGTATTCTGAACTTATCTCACATCTTCTTATAGTCGAGCAAAATAATGGGCTATTAATGAAAAACCATGAAAGCCGACCTACTGGTTCTTGTCCATTCCCTGAAGTGAATGAGACAAACTTCCACCAAGTTAAACGTGGAAAAGTTCGTGGCCCCAGTCGTGGTCATGGCCGTGGTCAGGGAAGAAATCCCAATCATGGTAATAATAATGCACCAAAGAACCCTCCTCGCCACCAGCAGTGAAAAAGGAAGGAACAAAAGCATGAAGCGGTGCAAGCACCAAATTCAGAGAGTGCATGCTATAGATGTGGAGTAAAAGGGCACTGGTCACGTACATGTCGTACGCCAAAGCACCTGGTTGAGCTTTATCAAACCTCCTTAAAGAAGACAGAGAAAAATGCTAAAGCAAATTTTATCTCTGAAGATAATTTTGACTTCATGCATTTAGATGTAGCTGATTACTTTGCACTCCCAGAAGGAGAAACAAGTCAT
>MU780961.1:27790-39253 GCA_026770625.1 Nicotiana glauca
AAAAATTAGCCTTTTTGGAGAGAGGGGGTGGGGTGGGTAGGAATGGGGTGGGGTTAGATGGGTGGGTGTGGTTGAAAATGAGTTTTGGAAAATGTTTTCCCTTCTTTTGATAAAAAAAATATTTTTCTCATAAGGAAAATATCTATATCTATCTATCTATCTATCTATATATCTATATCTATATCAATCTATCTATCTATTTTTATATATTATTATAAAAGTATAAATATAATATCGGTTTACAATAATAACCTTATAATATTAAGAATAATAACTCATCATAAGAAGACATAACCGGAATTCTAGATATTAACATTATAATCCTATTAGTTTTAGGACATAATACTACAGTTAGAAATCATAAATGATTACTTTTAGTACAATCATAATACTTTTAGCCATGTCAATGTTTTACTCCTTTTCTTATCTCGTGTTTGGCCATAAATTTTGTCCATATTTTGGCCAAATCCCAAATCGCAAATTTCAAATCCCAAAATCAGCTATTGAACTGAATTCGGGACAAAATCCCAAAACTTGGGAATTATATACATGTTTTTCCAAAATAAAGTTGGAAAATATATTTTGAAAACGTATGTCCAAACACATTTTCATTTTCAAACCAAACTTTACCCAAATCAGATTTTTCAAAATAAATTTGGGATCTATGGTCAAACGCTAGCTAAATCTAATTTCCTATGCACTAGAACTCTAAAATATTCCGTATTTTGGTACCAGTATTTGAGTGAAAATAATTTTCTTCATTCAATGGGATTTAGACTTAAAGGTCAATTGTAAACTCTTTAATGAATATCAATTTTAAAGTGTGGTGTTGCAGAAAGAAATTAAGAAAACTCAGTAACTTCTCAAAGTTATTGTATTTTTCTTTGAAATCGAAGAGAAACCTGAAAACATGTGCTTTTTACTCTTTCTTTATCATCTTTTTGGGTATGCAATTGATAGGTTTTCATGAGTTTTAATTTTGTTGTCGAACTTTAGTTCATTTATTTGCCAAAACATTTTCAGTGTTGTTGTCAAATCTTTTATCATGCATGAATACAATGTTGATAGTTGATAATCCTCCAAAATGTAAATCGTATCTTCAAATAAGATAATTTCCTGTAGATTAAAATTATAACGTTAAATTCCTAATGTTAATTTGTATGGAATACTAATACCAATCATGGTGTCATACTCGTTATTGGAATTCTAAAGTGCACTGTATATACCAAATTTACATAGATAAGAATATTTGGTGCCATCCTTGACCATTATCTATGTTCTTATCTATATCTGTATTTGTATATAATGTTAGTTTGAAGACAAAAGGGTTAGCTCTGATGGTAAGCAACCCCCACTTCCAAACAAAAGGTTGTGAGTTCGAGTCTCCCCAAGAGCAAGGTGAGAAGTTCTTGGAGGGAAGGATGTCGGGGGTCTATTTGGAAACAGCCTCTCTACCATAGAGTAAGGGTAAGGTCTGCGTACATACTACCCTCCCCAGACCTCACTAAGTGGGATTATACTGGGTTGTTGTTGTTGTTGTTGTTGTTGTTGTTGTTGTATATAATGTTAGTTTGTAAAAATAACCTTTTAATATTGTCACACCTCCTTTTTACGCACCAACCCCGGAGGATAAAACTACAAGCGAGTTTTCAATTTAAAGTGACATTATTCGAAATGAGATTATTTATTTATTTCAGAGTCGTCACTTGGGGAAAGTTTGTCTTTTGGTGTCCCAAGTCACCGGTTTATCTTGAATCCCAAATCGAGGAACTTTTCGACTTTCTAAATGAAGTCTGCGAACCAGAAATTCTAAGTAAGGAATTCTGTTGACCCGAGGGAAGGTGTTAGGCACCCCCAGATCCAGTGGTTCTAGCACGGTCGCTTAAACTATTATAAATGGCTAAATATCTAATTTTTTAATATGTGTTATAACTTATGTGCTTTTATTAACTTTAGACCGCTTTTATTATTATTTTTAACAAGAATTGCAACGTCGTGAAAACGCGTCTCGAACCGCGTCACATAAATGCACCCGCGATTTTTGACGCATTTCGATTTTGTTGAGATTTGGATCTGGGTCACATAAATGGGCACCCGTATTTGGGAATGTAAAATTATTTAAGTAACTGACCTAAAGCAGCTAACGTGTTTATTATCTTTGCAGGAGACCGTAAAATTTACTAAACAGTCCGTCCCGAAGTTTAAAATTATTACAATATTTATTGAGGGCTCCGCAATTGCATTTGGTTTGGCGAGGCTCATCTCGTCACCTTTTATTTAAGGACATCTTAAAGTGACTATGATTTTTTCTATCTATTTTTTTGTCTCTAATAATAAAGAAAAAGTCCTAATTAATTATAGTTCAAGAATCAATTACGTTTAGATCTTCAAACATAGTCCCAGGCCCAAACGAATATACAAATCTGACCCGAGCCCGAGCAATTCATTTCGGCTCACTAAAAGTGGACTGTCGAGTCCCAGCCATGTTTCAATTCACCAACGCCCGATGATATTGTTTCAGTCCAAAAGTGGTAATGAATGATTCAATTCTCATTTCCTGCCTAATTTTACACAACTAAAGGATGGCAGCATTATTTAGAAGCATTAAATAGATCAAATCATTTACTCTTTAAATCTCAAACCTAACTCAAAGAGCTCATTGTTTGAATTGTGAATCAACACAGACAACTTTATGAAGCTTAACTAGTTGAAGTGATCAGCTGTTATACCATGTCATTAGTATAGTTAAATTAAATCCGATTTCATGCTCGCCGATGATCCTAGCACTTTAGAGCTGGAAGCTACAGCAGTCGACCATTACAGTTACAGAATCATCTTCATGTTAATGACATAGATAACTAGATAGACTACAACAAATCTAAATAGTCCATAGGTTAATCTCACGATCATATAACCAACAGTTTAAAGTCTCTCTAGTTTAATTACAAGCAGGTTTCAAAAGTTCAAATTAATGCTAAAGCGTGTTTAAAGTCTACAACTACAGGCTAAACTAATAGTGAAATACAGAGGTAGATTCATATATTAACAAGGCTTCTTCATTTGATTTCATAATTGTGCGAATACATTGAGAAACTTTGAAGCATGAGATGTACCTGGATGAAATAGAAAAAGAAGGAAGAGTAGTCAGCAGCAGCAATACCATAGCAATACACCAGCAAAGATCGAATGTAGTTCAAACCACTGACAGCCCAGGAACAATTGTAAAACCAAAACAGCAACAGCAATACCAAACCAGAAACACACTCACACGAGGTGTGAAATAATTTGTATGACCCAACAGTAATAGCCAACACACAAATAAACTCAAATGAACTTGAGTTAAACCAACAATGGACCGACAGCTCTCGGAAGGATTTCCAAACAATTGAAATTGGAAGGGAAAATCAACTAATTAAACTGGAAACTGAACCAAGGGTTCAATGGAACAGTGTTTTCAGCGTATACTCTCAAATAACCCGTCTGTTTCAAGCTCTAAAGGACAACACTCCAACTGATTGATTTTTGGATCTGTGTTTCCTTTTCAGTCTTTCAAATCCTCTAAACTCTATCTCAAATTGATTCAAAACTCTCAGAAATCTCTCCTCCAACTCACAAAGAACTCCCCCCCCCCNCACTATCTGTTACACCCTTTTAGAGTGCATTTTTTTCAGTTTTTTTTAGACTAAGACCCATGTTATTCCTGTCGAACCATTACTGAATGTTTTGTTCTGTTTTTCAATTCACATGCTATGGGCCAACTATTTGTGTAATCACTTCCTCTTAAAACCATTGGGTATTGTTCTCCCCTTATATTAAATAATCACATTAGATTAATAGTATATTAGTACTTCTCTGACAGCCCACTCAAACTAGACCCTTTTCAGATTTTTATGTCCCAAATTACCCCCTGGAATCTCTGCGATTACTACCCATCAGTTATAACCAATTCAAATTTAACAAAACTTAATCAGAGGTTTAAGCTAGAACTCCGGTTGGATCAAATACCATTAAAACAAAAAATTAAGGATTTCAATAATTCAGGACACGCTTTCAAGGAATGTCACAGCGGGTTCAGGTGACAACCACAACAACAATTCAAGTATTTTTAAAGCATTTCAACTGACTAATCAATTCAAAACAAATGTGATGACCTCCTTCTTAAAATTTAGCATACGAACAGACTAAATCCCACACGAACACAGAAACAGAAATGAGGCAGGAGGAGAGGAGGATTAAAACGAAAATCATAAGATAACAGAAAAGAAAAGGGGATTGAAAAATACCCGGAAATCAAACGGACCAAAACCGAAAACTCCTCGTCCCTTTGCTTTGGACTGAAGTGGACCTTAATCATGTGTTTTCGATATGAAAACATACGATAAAGTCCAATGTAATCCAAAGGTCCTCGCAGCTTTGCTGGATTTTAGACTTAGGGCTCAAGTTTTCTGTGATTCGTCATTTGAGGGGTCGGAGTGATATTCGAAGGAAGATGGTGATGGTTTAGGGACGAGGGAGGTATAGTGGTAATGGGGTGTGACTTTGAGGCTGTTTGGAGGTGGCACCGCCACCGGGGATCTGGTGGCGGCGCTAGGGTTCTTGACTAGAAATTGAGATTCGAGGTGCCTTGGCAAGATTCGAAGGAAGGTGAGCATGGGATGGGAATGAGGAGGCCGTGGGGGTTCAGGGGTGTAAATTTGGTGGTTGTTGGATGGGTTGGGGTTTCTGTCATTTCTTCCTGTGATTCGTCATTTGAGGGGTCGGAGTGATATTCGAAGGAAGATGGTGATGGTTTAGGGACGAGGGAGGTATAGTGGTAATGGGGTGTGACTTTGAGGCTGTTTGGAGGTGGCACCGCCACCGGGGATCTGGTGGCGGCGCTAGGGTTCTTGACTAGAAATTGAGATTCGAGGTGCCTTGGCTAGATTCGAAGGGAGGTGAGCATGGGATGGAAATGAGGAGGCCGTGGGGGTTCAGGGGTGTAAATTTGGTGGTTGTTGGATGGGTTGGGGTTTCTGTCATTTCTTCGATCCAAATTTCGAAGAGGTGGGGGATGATTCGAAGAAAACAAAGGTTAGATTCGAGGAGAGGAAGGTGAGGCGGTTCTATGGTATGAAGGTGGGGTTGTTTGGGCCACCGGAACCGCCGTGAGGCGATTCCCGATGGCGGAGGTCGCCGGCGTTACAGGAAGAGGGCTCTGAAGGTTAGAGACGAGTGAAGGGGGGTTTGGTTTGGGGTAGGGGTAGGGATTTTAGGTATATTAAAATTAGTGAGTTAATTCGGGTCGTTGGATGATGAGAATCCAACGGCTCCAATTAACCCACTAATTGAAACGGGGTCATTTTGTTACACGGTAGGGCTGGACAGATCGGGTATAAGGCAGGTCGGGCAACGGCTGAAGCTTGGGACCGTCTGATCAAATGAGATCAACGGTCCCGATTTTATTTGCCAAACGGTGTCGTTTGGTTTAGTTGGGGACCGGACATGGGTTGAGGTTGATTTGGGCCTGGACTGGGTGGATTTTGGTTTGGGCTTTATTGAATTAACCGGATTTGGCCCAATCCTGATTTCTCCTCTTCTATTTTCTTTTATTTTATTTTCTAAAATTCTAATTAAAACAAAAATACAAATCTAAATTAATCCTTGACCAAATTGTCCTAAAATACCTAAATAACTTTTAAAAGTAATTAAATACCTAAACATACAATTATGACATTAAATACTAAAAATGCAAAGTATGCTACTTTCTTGTGATTTTTCATCTTTGCAAAACAAACCTAAATACTCCTAATAAATTCTAAATACAAAATGCAACACACACACACACACACACACACACACACATATATATATATATATATTGTATTTTTATTTATTTAACGAATAAACACGCACAGACAAATACAAATAATAAAGGAAAATAAAGGAAAATAACACAAAAATCCACAAAAATCAACACAACACAAAACTATTTTATTTTGAATTTTTTGGAGTAATTCTCATATAGGGCAAAAATCACGTGCTCACAGCTGCCCCTCTTTGCTCGGAAACACGAAGAGTTTTTTCGCGCAAAGATAAATGAGCGGAGACGAGCGATTTTTGCCCGTTCGAGTACCCCATGTGAAGCATTTTGGAAGAGTTTGACCGAGCCTTTGCTTCGGGAGGCCTCCTACATATCCCTAGCTAAAAGGGAATCAGGTCAATGTAGTTCAGGAAGTTTCGGTAGCAGGGACTACCGTGAAGCTATGGTTTTACTGTTATTGTTGTTGTTGCTGCTGTTACTGCTTACTGACCTCCTTATTACACCAAAGGAAAATCATAGCTACGCCTATCAACTATGGGTTACAAGATTTCTATCTACAATTCTCTTGAAAACTTGATCTTGAGTCCTAGCTGATTTTGCCGTAGACTTCGATCTAAATCTTGATGTTCGCAGGTTGTAGGGGTCTGTTTCTTTCTGCAGCATTGAACAAAACAGGATTGGCGGGGCTTGTGACTTCAATCAGATCTCGAGCAGTCCGAACCTTTGTTTGCTCCAATGTTCGAGCTCATTTCTTTTTGTTCTTTTCTTCTGGATTGAGACTCATCCTTTTGGTCATCTCGAATCCTGTGCCTCGAGGTCATGCCTGCTTAGACATCAAAGACAAACGAACGAAATTTTCTGCCCCAGTTTTCATTAGGAAAATTTCGTGAGTTAGTTGTGACACATATTCAAGCAGTCGATTCAGTATTGTGTATCCTTGTGAATGGATCCAGGTTGTGCTGGTAAATAGCCGGGTTATGCAGGGAAAGGTCCACGGGTTATGCCGGGAAGGGTCCACGGGTTATGCCGGGAAGGTCATCGGGTTATGCTGGGAAAATCATCGGGTTATGCCGGAAAAGGTCCACGGGTTATGCCGGGAAAGTCATCGGGTTATGCCGGAAAAGGTCCACGGGTTATGCCGGGAAAGTCATCGGGTTATGCCGGAAAGGTCCACGGGTTATGCTGGGAAGGTCAACGAGTTATGCCGGAAAGGTCCACGGGTTATGCCGGAAAAGTCATCAGGTTATGCCTGAAAGGTCCATGGGTTATGACGGGAAAGTCATCGGGTTATGCCGAAAAAGTCATCGGGTTATGCCGAAAAGGTCATCGGGTTGTGCCGGAAAAGATCATCGGGTTATGTCGGAAAAGGTCATCGGGTTATGCCGGAAAGGTCATCGGGTTGTGCCGGAAAAGGTCATCGGGTTATGCCGGAAAAGGTCATCGGGTTATGCCGGAAGGGTCATCGGGTTATGCCGAAAAGGTCATCGGGTTATGCCGGGAAGTTCATCGGGTTATGCCGGAAAAGGTCATCGGGTTATGTTAGGAAAGTCATCGGGTTATGCCGTAAAAGGTCCGCGGGTTATGCCGGGAAAGTCATCGAGCTATGCCAGAAAAGGTCCACGAGTTATGCCGGGAAAGTCATCGGGTTATGCCGGAAAAGGTCATCGGGTTATGCCGGAAAAGGTCATCGGGTTATATCGGAAAAGGTCCACGGGTTATGCCGGGAAAGTCATCGTGTTATGCCGGAAAGGTCCACGGGTTATGCCGGGAAGGTCATCGGGTTATGCCGGAAAAGTCCACGGGTTATGCCGGGAAAGTCATCGGGTTATGCCGGAAAGGTCCACGGGTTATGCCGGGAAAGTCATCGGGTTACGCCCGAAAGGTCCACAGGTTATGCCGGGAAAGTCATCGGGTTACGCCCGAAAGGTCCACAGGTTATGCCGGGAAAGTCATCGGGTTATGCCAAAAAAGTCATCGGGTTATGCCGAAAAAGTCATCGGGTTATGCCGAAAAAGTCATCGGGTTGTTCCGGAAAAGGTCATCGGGTTATGCCGGAAAAGGTCATCGGGTTATGCCGGAAAGGTCATCGGGTTATGCCGGGAAGGTCATCGGGTTATGCTAGAAAAGGTCATCGGGTTATGCCGGGAAAGTCATCGGGTTATGCCGGAAAGGTCCACGGGTTATGTCGGGAAGGTCATCGGGTTATGCCGGAAAGGTCCACGGGTTATGCCGGAAAAATCATTGGGTTATGCCGGAAAGGTCCACGGGTTATGCCGGGAAAGTCATCGGGTTATGCCCGAAAGGTCCACGGGTTATGCCGGGAAAGTCATCGGGTTATGCCGAAAAAGTCATCGGTTTTTGGTCGGAATTTTGAAAGAAAATGCTCATTGGGTTATGCTAGGGAGATCCTCGTTTTTTGGACGGGATTTGGAAAGAAAAGGCTCATTGGGTTATGCCAAGGAGATCTTGCCGGGGTTTTTAAGGAATGGGGTCCTATGCTATCATGATTTTCTTTTCTTTTGGGGTTTTCGTTTTATTTTATTTTCTCCTTTCTTCATTCTTCTCTAACTTTATTCTTATTTTCTTCTTTTATTTAGCAAAACGCATGAAAGAATTAGAGGAGAAACTTCCCTTTTGGTTGATTCCCTGCTGCAGAGTTGTTTTAGCATTTGCGCGCTCCATTTCTTTTTGGGTTGCCCCTGCATCTTGCATGGTTGCTTTGTACAAGACCTGTTTTCAACAAAGAATGAATTGTTAGTTGAAACGGTGGTTGGTTTTGTGGCCTTGATTATCTCAATTGCTTGATCCCAGTCCCATTTCCGTTGAGAACTTTGCTGCTTGCTGATCTTGAGAGGAAAATTCTTTTTAAACTTGACAAAACTCAACTTTTAGGTCTTCATGAAGACTCGCCCGTGTGGGCTCTGGCCTTTTCACTTTATTCCGCTCTTAAGACCTTTGCCTTTGACTTTCTCTCTTTCCCAATGTTTTTTACTTTGGGGTTCAACCACCATTGTCAGTCGGGATTGGACTGACGCACCACTAAGGCTGGGTATTTTCTTCGCCTCTTGCCAGACGGAGCTCTGTGAAACCAAGCTTGCCACCTTTCTTTGTAACAATTTCGGAATTCAAATTTAAAATGAAAGAGATTCAAGGAAAGGCAAACAAAGAGTGAAAAAACAAATTTAAACTAGAAGCATCCCTTTCGGGGGAAAAGAAGGACTTATCTGGGGTGCATGCTGACTTCAAATGGACATGACATGCTTCTTGGACTGGATGCCCGACCCGCACCAACTTCCAGCTTCTTATGAGTCCATCGATCCACATTTCCGAACCAGGGAACCTTTCCAGGACTTTTAGTGATGAGATATCCTCTTTTTCGGTCGATAGCGCCCTTTGCGGATTTTCGCTAATCGACCTCTCATTTCTCTTCTCAAACGTTGCCCGATAGTGCTCTTTGCGAGTTTTCGCTAAACGGACTCTCTCATTTTTGGTTTCTCTAACTCCCGTCGCCTCATGGTGCCCGAAGGTTTTCACCGATAAGACTCTTATTTATTTCTCTCAATTTAGAATGCATCGGCTTTCAACAATGATATTTCTTAGTTTTCCCCCGCCTTTGGCAATTGATCCGAAGGAACTTGCACTAGGTTTTGGGTAAAAAGAAATGTGGATAGGATTACAACTTTGGAATCATTTGGTGAGCTCATGGTCGAACCATTATAACATATGCCCCAGTTTCAACTTCGGGGAAAATTGGATTTTTATTTTGGTGTGACTGAACCCCAGAGGGAGGCTGCCTACGTATCCTTTCGGAATCAAGTCAGAACGTAGTTCAAGCAAATTGGTTTTTTTTTTATGATGCTTTTGGATTCCAAATAGGGTAGCCAAAGAAATGTAACCGGCTAAAAAGGGCTTGCAAAAAGGGTTGATAGTGTTTGGGTGGCGGGAATAAAAGCCTTCATCATCTCAAATGCACTAAGTCATCACCGAAGTAAACTCAGACATAGTACCTTTTGACTGCGTCTGCGTTCACAGCTGTTTCAGGATCATTTCCTTCAATATCACCCAGATATAACGCTCCTCTTGGAAATATCTTCCTGATGATGTACGGACTTTTCCAATTAGGAGCAAATTTTCCTTTTGCTTCCTGGTGATGTGGAAGAATGCGCCTTAACACCAGTTGTCCTACTTCAAAATTCCTGGGTCGTACTTTCTTGTTGTAAGCACGGGTCATTCTTTGTTGGTACAACTGCCCGTGACAGACTGCAGCCATTCGCTTTTCATCAATTAAGGTTAACTGCTCCAATCGAATCTTAACCCATTCACTATCTTCAATCTCCGCTTCAACAATTGTCCGGAGCGAAGGAATTTCTATCTCTGCCGGTATCACAGCCTCGGTCCCATAAACCAATAAGTACGGGGTTGCTCCTACTGATGTGCGCACTGTGGTACGATATCCTAGTAAGGCAAAAGGTAACTGTTCATGCCACTGTCTGGAACTCTGGATTGTCTTTATCAAAATCTTCTTGATGTTTTTATTTGCTGCTTCAACAGCGCCATTGGCTTTGGGCCGATAAGGAGTGGAGTTCCTATGCGCTATTTTGAAATGTTCGCATACATCCTCCATCAAATGACTATTCAGGTTCGCCGCATTATCTGTGATGATAGTTGCAGGAATACCAAAACGACAGATAATATTTGAATGTACAAAGTCCACCACGGCTTTTTTAGTGACCGATTTGAGAGTGACAGCTTTGACCCATTTTGTGAAGTAATCTGTGCCCATTTGAAGCTTTTGGCTCAATTAGAACAATGACATCCATACCTCAAGCGACAAAACGCCAAGGTGCTGACATAGGATGTAGCTCTGTTGGAGGTACATGAATCAGATCTCCACGCACCTGACACTGATTGCATTTTCGGACGAAACTGAAGCAGTCTTTCTCTATAGTTATCCAATAATACCCGGCTCGTAGGATTTTCTTGGCCAAGACATACCCGTTCATATGAGTTCCACACACTCCTGCGTGTACTTCCTGCATGATTCTTCCTGCTTCCTCGGCGTCAACACATCTTAACAGGTTAAGATTCAGGGTTCTTTTATACAAGACCTCACCGCTCAAAAAGAAACCACTCGCATGCCGCCTAATAGTTCTCTTTTGATCTCCAGTAGCATGTTCGGGGTATTCTTGTGTTTTCAAAACCCTTTTAACATCATGGTACCATGGCTGGATATTTCGTTCTGCCTCGATTACATTATAGTAACCGTGTCTTTCCCTGATTTGGATTTCCAAGGGATCGATGTGGGCATTGCCTGGATAAGGTAACATTGAAGATAAAGTGGCAAGTGCATCAGCTAGTTCATTGTGACACCGCGGGATGTACCTGAATTCTATTGATTTGAATTGCTTGCCGAGATCTTCCACATACTGTCGGTAAGGAATAAGCTTGGCATCTCGAGTTTTCCATTCACCTTGGGCTTGCCGGATAATCAGATCAGAATCTCCCATGATCAGCAAATCTTCAACATCCTGATCGATTGCCATATTCATGCCCATGAGGCACGCTTCATATTCTGCCGTGTTGTTCGTACAAAAGAAACGGAGCCTAGCTGTAGCCGGATAGTGTTGACCAGTGGGTGAGATCAAGATTGCCCCAATTCCTAC
>MU780961.1:62597-74295 GCA_026770625.1 Nicotiana glauca
TCTAGCTGAGTGGGCCCGAGAGGCCAAGTCTATATTGACTGAGAGGGGTCGAGGACCCATAGTGAGGTATTTGACAGATATCGGATCGGGCTGCACGCCGCAGCAGTATATACATATACATATATTGGATCGAACTGCCCACCGCAGTATTATATATATGATATATATATATATGGGTCGGACTGCACGCCGCAGTAGTATAATATATATGGATCAGACTGCACGCCGCAGTAGTATAATATATATGGATCGGACTGCACGGCGCAGTAGTATAATATATATGGATCGGACTTCATGCCGCAGTAGTATATTATATGTATGGATCGGACTGCACGCGCAGTATTATAGCGCTTGGGCTGAAGGAGCCCCTCCGGAGTTTGCACACACCCCCAATGAGCGCAGTTACTATTATATCGGATCGGGCTGCACGCCGCAGCATTATATACATATACATGTATTGGATCGGGCTACACGCCGCAGCACTATATATATTATATTGGATCGGGCTGCACACCGCAGCAGTATTAGCAAGGATCGGGCTGCGCGCCGCAGCAGTGTTGGATAACTGTTGGACAGTAGTAGACTGATGCTGGACTCTTCCCCTTTTAGAGTGTTCATACCCGTACTGTACTTATAGAACTGCTTAGTGTTCTTACAGGTTTTCTTTCCTTCAGTTATTATTTATTGCTATTACTCACTGAGTTGGAGTACTCACTCTACTCCCTGCATCTTGTGTGCAGATACAGGGATCCAGGAAGGCAGTCGATATTTGTTACTGTTTCAGCTAGTTGCGGAGTTATCGAGGTCGCTGCCAGCGTCCGCAGGACCCGATCTCTCCTTCCCGTTATCTCTTTTACTTTTGCTTTAGACTCGGCTTGTTTAGGATATTATTCCATTGTATGTAGAGGCTCGGGCTTGTGACACCAGATCCTGATGGGCTGTTATTTCGGTTATTTTATTTTTCCACACTCACTTTACTATCATTATGGAAACAGGAGATTTTACCTAATTTGGAATATTTGAGTTGATAATTGGAAATGGAAATGTGAAATGGACGGGCTTGCCTAACAAGGTGTTGGGCGCCATCACGACCGGGGTTTGGGTCGTGACAATACTAAATACAACATCTGAAAGAAAACATAAACTGTTTTTCTCGAACATAATGAGATAACAGACTAAAAGAGAGGATAAGGGAGACGTCGGGCCTGCGGACGCCTTCAAGGCTACCTCGGGTCTCGTTGGACTGAAGGCCTGCTCCCGCACTAATGATGTTGATGCTGCTGCTCGAAACCTGGATCTGTGCAAAATAGCACAGAGTGTAGTAGCAGCACAACCGACCCCATATGGTTGTAAGTGTCTAGCCTAACCCCGGCGAAGCAGTGACGATGCTAGATGTGACGACCCAGCCCGACGTCACGTGGGTTACCGCACTGTTTCCCTCATCTTATGTTTCTCTATGCTTCATTATCGGTATTTGAGGTGATCGAATCGAATTGGATTGGTTTTAAATGGAAAGGAGATACTTAGTCTCTTTAAGGAAAGCTTGTTTTGGAAAAGTCAACCGGAAGTTGAATATTGAGTGAGAGGGCTTGAATGTGATTTTCGGTGATTCGGTTAGCTTCGGGGGATTATTTGTGACTTAGGAGTGTGACCGGAAGTGATTTTGGAGGTCCGGTATAGAATTAAGCTTGAATTGGCGAAGTTAGTATTTTGGCAAATTTCGGTTGGTAGGTGAGATTTTGATCCGGGGATCGGAATGGAATTCCGACAGTTGCAATAGCTTTGTTAGGTGATTTTGGATATGTGTGCAAAATTCCAGGTCATTCGGAGGTATTTTGGATGGGTTTTGATCAAGTGCGTGTTTCGGAAGTTTTAAGAAACTTAGGCTTGAATCCGATGTAATTCGATGATTTTGGTATTAGTTGAGGTGTTTTGATGATTGAATCAAGTTTGAATAATGTTTTAAGATGTGTTGGTACCTTTGGTTGAGGTCGCGGGGGCCTCGGGGTGATTTCGGATGGCTAACATGATGAAATTCAAGTTGAGGAAATGGCAGATTTTGCTGGTATTTGGTATGCTCGCTTCTGCAGAAATGGACCGCAGAAGCGGTTCCACAAAAGTGTAATCTTGGTCGCTAAAGTGGTCTGGAGCTGAGTTGGGTAGTTCCGCGAAAGCGGAACACATTTTGCTTAAGCGAGTCCGCAAAAGCGGACAGGCGGTCGCAGAAGCGGGTTTGGCCTGGAGGTGAGGTTCCGCAGAAGCGAAAATTTGTGTCGCAGAAGCGGCCCTTGAGTTTTAATGAAATTCCGCATAAGCGGACAAAAACCGCAAAAGCGGTTGCACGAAAGCGGGCGTGGGGACCGCAGAAGGGGAAACCCCTGAAACCAGTAGAAGTTTTATATTCATTTTAGTTCCGCGAGGGTTGTGTTATTTCCACCATATTTTTTAAACGAGCTTGAGAGCTATTGGACGGATTTGAAGGGGGATTTCAACTAGGTGTGATTAGAGGTAAGTCCCTTGGCCTAAATACATGAAATCATGATAGATGTAACATGAAAATGGATTGAAATTCATCAAAAGAGAGTGAATCAAGTGCTTGGGAACTTGGGGATTTAAAAATGGGAATTGAAGGGACAAATGGACTCCGATTTTGGTAAACTTGATATGTATAGACTCGTGGAGAGACGAGGAATTTGGTGATGTGAATTTTGTATTTTTTTGAAAAGTGGGTCCAGGGCTAGGGTTTTGCCAACTTCGTGATTTTTGATATTTTTCAAGTCTTTTCGATTGGGTTATGATTCATTAGCCTATTGTGATGTATTCCTTGTGGTTTTGGTCAGATTCGATGCACGAGGAGGTCGATTCGAGAGGAAAGGGCATATCGAGCTAGACTTTTGGCCGGCTAGAGGTGAGTAATGACTTTAAATGATGTCCTGAGGGTTTGAGACCCCAGATTTGCACAACTTGGTGCTGTGTTGAGATGAGACACGCGTTCAATGATGAGCGCGGGGTCATTTACTATTGAGGATTGTGACTTGGTCCAATGCGGATGATATTTTACCGCGTATTTAAACATGACTTGTTGTTTTCCACTATGACTTGGGTTGTTTGCCATATTTGGGGTTTATTGCCGACTGTATGAACTCCTTATGAGTTATCATCACTGTTTTCCTCACTATTTGAAATATTATTTGAACTCAGTCCATGTGAATTACACTGTTTCATGATCTCAGCTATATTTTACTCGACTTGGAGTTTTAACTGATATTTGAACTATTGTTGAGCTGATGCCCGAGGGGCTTTGATTATTTTTGACCGAGTTGACTTGTTGCTGCTGAGCATTGTAGATTTTAATGTTATTCTGGGCATGGATTGGCTATCTCCGTGTCATGCTAAGATAGTCACCTTGGCCATACCGGGTGTTCCGAGGATTGAGTGGCGTGGTATGACTGACTATGTTCCCAGCAGGGTGATTTCCTTCCTAAAGGCCCAGCGGATGGTTGGGAAAGGTTGTCTATCGTATTTGGCTTTTGTGAGAGATGTTGGAGCTGAGACTCCTAGTCTTTATTCTATTCCCATTGTGAGGGATTTCCCTTATGTGTTTCCAGCAGACCTGTTGGGCATGCCGCCGGATAGGGACATAGACTTTGGTATTGATCTAGTGTCGGGCACCCATCCCATTTCTATTCCTCTATATTGCATGGCACCAGTGGAGTTGAAAGAACTAAAGGATCAGCTTCAGGAACTCCTAGATAAGGGGTTCATTCGTCTGAGTATGTCACCGTGGGGTGAACCGGTCCTATTTGTGAAGAAGAAAGATGGCACAATGAGAATGTTCATTGACTACAGGCAATTGAAGAAAGTGACGGTGAAGAACAAGTATCCTCTACCCGCATTGATGATTTGTTTGACCAGCTCCAGGGAGCTAGGGTGTTCTCCAAGATTGATCTCCATTCAGGGTATCACCAGCTGAAGATCAAGGAATCAGATATTATGAAGACGGCCTTCAGGACTAGACATAGGCACTATGAGTTTCTTGTTATGTCTTTTGGGCTAACCAATGCCCCCAGCGGCATTCATGCACTTGATGAACAGTGTATTTCGGCCATATCTGGATTCGTTCGTGATTGTTTTTATTGAATATATATTGGTGAACTCGCGTAGCCACGAGGAGCACGCTCAGCATTTGCGAGTGGTATTACAGAGGTTGAGGGAGGAGAAGCTTTAAGCAAAGTTCTCCAAGTGTGAGTTTTGGCTTAGGTCAGTGGCTTTCTTGGGACACGTGGTGTCCAGCGAGGGTATTCAGGTCAACCCGAAGAAGATAGAGGTGGTGCAGTGTTGGCCTAAACCGACCTTAGCCACAGAGATCTGTAGCTTTCTTGGGTTGGCAGGGTATTACCGTTGGTTCGTCCAGGGATTTTCTTCTATCGCATCGCCCTTGACCAAGTTGGCTCAGAAGGGTGCTCCATTTGTGTAGTCGGCTGAGTGCGAGGAGAGCTTTTAGAAGCTCAAGACAGCTTTGACCACGGCTCCAGTGTTGGTATTGCCATCAGCTTCAGGTTCTTACACTGTGTATTGTGATACTTAGAGGGTTGGGATCGGATGTGTGTTGATGTAGGAGGGTAGAGTTATTGCATATGTTTCTCGCCAGTTAAAGCCCCACGAGAAGAACTACCATGTACATGATTTGGAGTTGCCTGCTATAGTTCATGCTTTGAAGATTTGGAGGCACTATTTGTATGGAGTATCCTGTGAGGTATTCACCGATCATCGCAGTCTTCAGCATTTATTCAAGCAAAAAGATCTTAATTTGAGGCAGCGAAGGTGGCTAGAGTTACTCAAGGACTATGATATTACCATTTTGTATCACCCGGGGAAGGCTAATGTGGTGGCCGATGCTTTGAGCTGGAAGTTGTTCAGTATGGGTAGCTTGGCATACATTCCAGTTGGGGAGCGTCCATTTGCAGTTGATGTCCAGGCTTTGGCCAATTGGATGGTGAGATTAGATATTTCGGAGCCTAGTCAGGTGTTGGCTTGTGTAGTTTCTCGGCCTTCCTTGTATTACCGCATCAGAGAGCGCCAGTATGATGATCCGCATTTACTTGTCCTTAAGAACAGGGTTCAGCATGATGATGTCAAGGATGTGACTATTGATAGTGATGCGTGTTGAGGATACTGGGCCGGATTTGCGTGCCCAATGTGGATGGGCTCCGGGAGTTGATATTAGAGGAGGCCTACAACTCGCGGTATTCCATTCATCCGGGAGCCGCGAAGATGTATCAGGACTTGAGACAACACTATTGGTGGAAGAGTATGAAGAAGGATATTGTGGGTTATGTAGCTCGATGTCTCAACTGTCAGCAGGTCAAGTACGAGCACCAGAGAGCGGGCAGTGAACTCCAGCAGATGATTATTCTCGAGTGGAATTGGGAGAGGATTACTATGGACTTTGTGAGTGGTCTCCCTCGAACTTTGAGGAAGTTTGATTCAGTTTGGGTGATTGTAGATCGGCTGACCAAGTCCGCGCACTTCATTCCAGTATGTACTACCTATTCTTCGGAGCGGCTGGCAGGGATCTTTATCCGGGAGATTGTCCTATTGCATGGGGTTCCAGTGTCTATTATCTCATATAGGGGTCACTTCTCAGTTCTGGAGAGTATTTCAGCGAGAGTTGGGTACGCAGGTAGAGTTGAGCACAGCATTCCATCCTCAGATAGACGGGCAGTCCGAGCGCACTATTCAGATACTGGAGGACATGTTGCGTGCCTGTGTTATTGATTTTGTGGGTTCATGGGATGAGTTTTTGCCACTTGTAGAGTTTGCCTACAATAATAGCTATCAGTCGAGCATTCAGATGGCTCCGTAAGAGGCATTGTATGGGAGGCGGTGTAGGTCTCCTGTTGGATGGTTCGAGCCTGGTGAGGCTAGGTTATTGGGGATAGAGATGGTTCAGGATGCCTTAGAGAAGGTGAAGCTGATTCAGGAGAGGCTTCGTACATCTCAGTCGCGTCAGAAGAGTTATACAGACCGGAAGGTTCGGGATGTGTCCTATATGGAAGGTGAGAAGGTCTAGCTGAAGGTTTCGCCCATGAAGGGCGTTATGCGGTTTGGAAAGAAAGGGAAGTTGAGTTCGCGGTTTATTGGTCCTTTTGAGATACTTAGGAGGATTGGGGAGGTGGCTTATGAGCTTGCTTTGCCACCTAGCTTGTCTAGCGTGCATCTGGTATGTCATGTATCTATGCTCTGGAAGTATGTGGGGGACCCGTCTCATGGGTTGGACTTCAGCACGGTTCAGTTGGATGATGATTTGACATATAATGTAGAGCCAGTGGCTATTTTGGGTCGTCAGGTTCGAAAGTTGAGGTCAAAGGATATAGCTTCAATGAAGGTGTAGTGGAGAGGTCGGCCCGTGGAGGAGGCTACCTGGGAGACCGAGCGAGAGATGCAAAGCAGATATCCTCACTTGTTTGAGGCTCCAAGTATGTTTCTTGACCTGCTCGAGGACGAGCGTTTGTTTTAGTTGGGAACGATGTGATGACCCGGCCCGTCGTCATGTGGGTTACTACCCCGTTTCCCTCATCTTATGTTTCTCTATGCTTCATTATCGGTATTTGAGGTGATCGAGTCGAATTGGATTGGTTTTAGATGGAAAGGAGATACTTAGTCTCTTTAAGGAAAGCTTGTTTTGGAAAAGTCAACCGGAAGTTGACTATTGAGTGAGAGGGCTTGGATGTGATTTTTGATGATTTGGTTAGATTCGGGGGATTATTTGTGACTTAGGAGTGCGACCGGAAGTGATTTTGGAGGCCGGTGTAGAATTAGGCTTGAATTGGCAAAGTTAGTATTTTGGCGAATTCCAGTTGGTAGGTGAGATTTTGATCCGGGGTTCGAAATGGAATTACGACAGTTGCAGTAGCTTCGTTAGGTGATTTTGGAAATGTGTGCAAAACTTCAGGTCATTCGGAGGTGTTTTGGATGGGTTTTTGATCAAATGCGTATTTCGGAAGTTTTTAAGAAACTTAGGCTTGAATCTGATGTAATTCGATGATTTTGGTGTTAGTTGAGGTGTTTTGATGATTGGAGCAAGTTTGAATAATGTTTTAAGATGTGTTGGTACCTTTGGCTGACGTCTCGGGGGCCTCGGGGTGATTTCGGATGGCTAACGGGATGAAATTCAAGTTGAGGAAATGGCAGATTTTGCTGGTATCTGGTATGCTCGCTTCTGCGAAAATGGACCGCAGAAGCGAATCCGCAGAAGCGTAATATTGGTCGCAAAAGCTGTCTGGAGCTGATTTGGGTAGTTCTGCGTAAGCGGAACACATTTCGCTTAAGCGAGTCCGCAGAAGCGGACAGGCGATCGCGGAAGCGGGTTTGGCCTGGAGGTGAGGTTCTGCAGAACCGGAAATTTGTGTCGCAGAAGCGGCTCTTGAGTTAAAATGAAATTTCGCATAAGCGGACACCACAAAAGCGTTTGCACGAAAGCGGGCGTGGGGACCGCAGAAGCGGAAACCCTTGAAGCCAGTAGGAGTTTTATATTCATTTTAGTTCCGCGAGGGTTATGTTATTTCCACCATTTTTTTTAACAAGCTTGAGAGCTATTGGACGGATTTGAAGGGGGATTTCGACTAGGTGTCATTGGAGGTAAGTCCCTTGGCCTAAATACATAAAATCATGATAGATTTAACATGAAAATGGGTTGAAATTCATCAAAAGAGAGTGAAGTTAGGGCTTGGGAACTTGGGGATTTAAAAATGGGAATTGAAGGGTCAAATGGACTCCGATTTTGGTAAACTTGATATGTATAGACTCGTGGGGAGACGAGAAATTCGGTGATGTGAATTTTGTAATTTTTCGAGAAGTGGGCCCGGGGCTCGGGTTTTGCCAACTTCGTGATTTTTTATATTTTTTGAGTCTTTTCGATTGGGTTATGATTCATTAGCCTAGACGTATTCCTTGTGGTTTTGGTCATATTCGACGCGCGAGGAGGTCGATTCGAGAGGAAAGGGCATATCGAGCTAGACTTTTGGCCGGCTAGAGGTGAGTAATGACTTTAAATGATGTCCTGAGGGTTTGAGACCCCAGATTTGCACAACTTGGTGCTGTGTTGAGATGAGACACGCGTTCAATGACGAGCACGGGGTCATTTACTATTGAGGATTGTGACTTGGTCCAGTGAGGATGATATTTTACCACGTATTTAGACATGACTTGTTGTTTTCCACTATGACTTGGGTTGTTTGCCATATTTGGGGTTTATTGCCGACTGTATGAATTCCTTATGAGTTATCATCACTGTTTTCCTCACTATTTGAAATATTATTTGAACTCAGTCCATGTGAATTACACTGTTTCATGATCTCAGCTATATTTTACTCGACTTGGAGTTTTAACTGATATTTGAACTATTGTTGAGCTGATGCCCGAGGGGCTTTGATTATTTTTGGACTGATTGAGGTCGAGGGCCATGTGTGAGGTTATGATGAGTGATGTGAGGAGGCTTTCAGGCTTCGAGTGATATGTGAGTGGGCTTTCAGGCCTCGAGTGATATGTGAGGGGGCTTTCAGGCCTCGAGTGGTATGTGAGGAGGATTTTAGGCCTCGAATGTTATGTGAGGAGGCTTTCAGGCCTCGAGCGATATATGAGGAGGCTTTCAGGCCTCGAGTGTATTGTGAGCAGGCTTTCAGGCCTCATATTGATATGTTGAGGCTTTCAGGCCTTGTTGATAGCGCTTGGGCTATAGGAGCTCCTCCGGAGTCTGCACACCCACAGTGAGCGCGGGTACCCATGTGATTGAGAGTGTGCCCGAGGGGCTGATGTTGTACTGTGTGATTGATACTGAGCCCGCGGGGCTGGCACTGTGCTGAGAGTTGATATTGCGCCCGAGGGGCAGGTTGCTGAGTTTCTATACTGGTTGAGAATATTTGTTTTTAACTGTTTTTAAAGAGGATTCTTGCTATATTTCACTGATTTTACTGCTTGAGATAGCATTATTTGTGCCTTCATGGGATTTTGTGTTCTCAGTCGTTATTTATTTTTATTACTCACTGGGTCAGAGTACTCACATTACTCCCAGCACCATGTGTGCAGATACAGGCATAGCAGAGTTCATTCCTTAGCGCTGATTTCCTTCCAGACCAGGCGGACCAGGAGTGACGAGGTAGATGTCGACGTCCACAGCCTCGTTTCTCCCTTATCTTCTGTATTTTCATTTATCTTCGGACTATGTTCCTAGTTCCAGACTTGTAGTATCTTAGTAAAACTCTGTAGTAGCTCGTGACTTGTGACAACCCGATTTCGGACTGGATTCGGGATGGTATCCCTTTTTATCACTTTTATTCTGCATTTATGGTTACATTATCCATGTTTTAGACTTATTCATGTTAATAACTGTTAAAAATGAGGCGTTAATGTTCTGTTGGCTGGCCTCGTCTTCACGAAAGGCGCCATCACGACCGGGTGGGAATTGGGTTGTGACACTAGACCAGACTACCACATAAACCTGTGCAGTTTCACATATATACAGCGGAATCGAAATGCAAAATAGATAAACAATATGGGAGGGGAAGCATGTTGTGGGGAGTATAAAAATTTCCAAATAAGAGTGTTCTAGTAACAAAGGAAAACAACACAACTCAATAGTATGTAATGAAACAGAAATCAACAAGTGCACGGCATCACCCTTCGTGCTTTTACCTTCATACTCACCAAGAAATAACATGTGCACGGCATCACCCTTCGTGCTTTTACTCTCATTCCTCACATATATCAATATAATCGGCACGGAATGGTACATCGTGCGACACAGCATCACCTTTCGTGCATTAACACTCTTTTCGCATAATAAGCGAACATGGCACGGCATCACCCTTCGTGCTTTACACTCTTTCCTTACCATAATCAAACAATACACGGCATCACCATTCGTGCTTTAACACTCTTTCTCACCCAAACAACAATCACAAACAAGGGTAAGGGAATAAATAAACAATGATGGAAATCCCGGCAAGGGAACACAAACAAGCAATTTAAAAACCCGGCAAGGGTACAACATCAAAAATCTCAACGTCCCAGTAAGGGAAAATATTCAATAATCAACAACGTTCCGGCAAGGGAACAAATCATTAACTCTTTACCTTTCGTTCAATTTCATCCCATAGTTCATATTATCACTCGAGTCAATGCTCCAAAGATTTATTTGTCTCATATACCTTCACAATTGTATTTCAACTCGAGCCAACGCTCCACGAATTTCAAAGGTCATAATTTCTTTCACAAGATCTTTACAACACATCGAAGTCATCAATTAAGTAGGGAAGATATAACAAAATCCCAACTATTCGCAATTAAGGACTCACGGTCATGCTAGACACCAATGTATAGATAATCGTCACCATGCCTATACATCGTAATCGACACTTAGAAAGTAGCAAATAAGACTCAACTCTTATTCCCTCAAGCTAGGGTTAAACCAAACATTTACCTCAACTTTCACGACCAAATCAATCCACAACAACCGCTTTTCCTCTCGAATTCGGCTCCAACTCAATCAAATCTATACAATAATGACTTCATAATATCAATATATGCTAAACAAATCAAATCCAATGTATAATTATAGATTTCCAAGCTTTCTTTCCAAAAATTCCAAAATTGCCCCCGGACCCGCTTGGTCAAAACACGAGGTTCGGACCTAAATCAAATCGCCCATTCACCCACGAGCCCGAATATATAATTTATTCTCAAATTCGACCCCAAAACGAGGTCTAAATCAAGAAAAGGTAAAAGGCCCTAACTCTACCCATTTCCCCCAATTTCTACCCTAAATTACATGATTTAAGCTTAAGAATTCAATAAATAATGATGGAAAATGAAGAAAACGAGTTAGGATTTACTAACCCAAGAGGTCTTGATGAAAGGAAGCTTCAATGGATGCCTAAGGACCTTGGAGAAGAAGAAACTCGGATGTTTTTATGAAGAAGCCGCGACCACACTGTTCTGAAAATTAAATATAACTGGGCAAAAATTGCCCTTCGCGTTCGCGGAAAGGGAGTCGCATTCGCGAAGGGTTGACTCAACTGACCATCGCGTTCGTGATGGGGAAGGATGTGAATACGAAGAGAAAAGGCTGGGGTCCAGGATTTTAAGTCTACGTGAACGCGTGGACACCTACGCAAATGCAGTGAAAGAAGTTTCAAGGCTTCGCATTCGCGAGTGATGGTATGCAAACGCAAAGAGGAAATTTGGGCCAAGTCCCCCAGGGTTAATTAATGCTATGCGAATGCGAGTGTGCTGACACGAACGCGAAGGAGGATGAAGCTGAAGTTTCGCGAACACGAAGAAGAAAATGAGTTCTGCAACAGCTGAAGCAAACCTGCACTTTTCCTAAGTCCGAAACCACTCCGAAACACCTCCGAAATACTCCCGAGCCCTCAGGGCTCCTAACCATACACATACACTAACTCAACAACATCCTACGAACTTAACCGTGCGATCAAATCGCCAAATAAGGCTGCACTTTTAGGCGGGCCCGGGCCTAAATGGGCCAAACGGGCCGGGCCTGGCGGTCCCGGGCTTGGCGGTCCCGGGCTTCGTGGGCCTGCTAGGTGGAACCAGCCCGTGACGGGCCTAAGCCCAGATGGTCCTGGGCTAAACGGGTCGGGCTCGTGGGCTTCGCGGGCCTAACGGGCTTTTTTATGTC